>JTDE01001698.1:96486-124030 GCA_014338405.1 Paragonimus skrjabini miyazakii | reverse complement strand
CAGGCGGAAAACCCTCCGATAGAAAGCCCCCACCACACACGTAAACCGGGCAGAATTGCACACAACATGAGAACGGAAATCGGGGGGGGGGGGGGGTGTTGTGGACTGGAATTGTGATTCAAAATTGCGAGCGCACCTGTGGCATGGTAACTAGCGCGTTGGACAATAAAGATTGTGCTTTCTTGAACGCCTTTTCGCTACATGTGGACCCCTTTTTCTGCAGCAAGTGTAATTGCCCAATATTTGGCGATCGGATGTAGCAATAGGCATGTGCGCAGTGACCGTTGAGTAGGTGGCGTCGTACCGCATTGCGTCAAAATGCACGGACGCGCTATGTTGCACGAACATCGGAATGAATTTGGAGTGGAGTATAATGTATTGGATACACGGCCATCAATTGGCGCTACAACTGTGCCACCGGCTCAACAGTAACCTAATCCACTGAGAGCTCCGAGTGGTTATTAGGTGACGTTAAAAAGGTGAAGTAGTCAACTTGTTTGATTCTAACATGAGCGCAGCATTATAGTTAATTAGGATGCAACATGCACTTATCAAGAAAGGTTAATGCTGACAAATGAACACGTGGGATTGTAAGAGTTACTACCAGGGTATGTGTCAGATTGATAAGAAAATATCGTCACATAGTGTGGTCTTATAGTCAGTTTCAAAACGTTATGACTAAGACTGCAAAAGAGTTGAACCTCTAAACCTCGTTCCAAGTTTTGCATATACACGTCAGTTAGGTCGTGCTCATTCGTAACGGTTTTCCGAATATCCAGGTAGTGTTCCAAACCTGACTGCATTATAGTGGTTCACCTTTGTCATGCGACCTGTTTTGAAGCGGCGTAAAAATGGTGGATTAAGGTAATCAAATTGTTTCGAGTGATCCTCTGTCTATGACTTTGTGGGGGTTAAGAGCATTGTTGTCTTCGTATGAACGTGAAGAGCATCAAACGTATTACGGAAGATGTGTGCTTAGGCAAAATTTCAGTCGCTACCGTTAATTACGCATATGAACCGGTAACTAATTGGACAAATGTTGGGTGAATACAACAAACCTGTTGGGAGTTTGTCTAACCAGCCTCATTCATTCAGTTCCAGAAGCGTCTATGACGTTCAGTTCAGCGAAATTTTCAATGTGCGAAGAAATGACAATCAAATAGAGGGGTGTCTGGTAACTACTGGATCGGCAAACACTTCAGCTAATCACATGCACATTAGTAGACCAACAACTAAAGTAAACAGACCACAGTTAATCTACCAATATGTGCTGGGTTCATACTGGCAAACTAAAAGCAAGAGAAACAGGGTGCATAAGAGAAACTGTGCACTAAGAGGACAAGAAGGATAACAACAATAGAAATCTGTCCCTGTGTAGTAGGTTACCACGGTTGTGTTAAGTTTATTACCATCTACGTCTGTATGCACAAAGACGGTCACTTAAGATATGTGGCTACTGCCTCAGGAAAAGCTAATGTGCGTGAACCCATAAACGACTATTAATTTGGATGTTTCCTCTAAGTTGAAGGCATTCGGGTTGTTGAATGCGACTGGGTTTGCTGATATATACATACCATTCATTGTTATCCTAAATCTTCGTTCCATCAAGATTGCTACATCTACGCGTAAAGACTAGATGAGTGCATACCAGCTTTCGTGATGTGATTGAGCCAGTTGGTCGGCGTCCATCAGTTCTGAGTGTTCGTGGATGAGGAGTAAAATGATGATCATGTGGAATGAGAAGTTGTCGGATAAATTTGGCTCTTTCGGTACAGTTTCACTGGGTCAAACTTTGTAAATTCTGAGGCATAATGGTCGTATATACTAGCGTTTATTCTTTGGATCCTTTTACTAAGAGCCATGCCTGGTAAGCTGGACATCCAAAAACGGCAACCAATCTTTTCTCATCAATTTTAGTGATAAACTCAGTATCAGAGTGCAAGTGGCTGAGATATGTGCGCACTGTTTGATTAGCAAATCACAAATATATCGTCCATGTGTGCTTGTGTAAGTACTGATATTTCGCACATGGTTCTCAAGAATGATCCTAAAGGTGTCAGCCAACACACACACAAAGGGAGTACTCGTCTGCACTCTCTATACGGGGGTAGGGTTGGTAACTGAATGAAAATTGCATGAATGGAACAGAGATAGGTCACATTTATTTTGATTTGCCATCACATTATTATAAATGAATACCATTGTCTCGACTAGAGTTACGTCGGTCGGCAGAGTGTACGCGTCGAGAGACGCCATGTTCTTTTGTGGAACCTTTAAATAAATGGTGTCCTTCAATGAGTACCTGCCAGAAATGGGTCCTGACAGACTCAAGAGCTTCTGTCACTCACTTCACCAGACTGTCATAAAATGAGTTTGTCATCAACAAGATGGGGGAAGTAAAATCTCTGATTTATGAAGTAGACATTAAATATGCATGTTGATTATACCCCTCTGGCGTTAATTCTTGGTACACTTTTTGTTCAATTCTTTGTTCTTTTGACGCTAAGCCTGTTTGTTTGATAACCGCTCTCAGATAGTGTTGGTCCAAGTCTACAACCTCCGATTTACTTCTACTACTGTCAATGCTTGTTACACTCATTTCGATCCCTCAAACAGATAATCTAATTGATTCACATTCTCAGTAGAATTGGTATAGGATGGTGGCATCTCTTATCTTCTCACCCTTCACAACTCGATCGGACTTGTCTCCACCGAATTGCTAATCGTCAGTTCGGGAATAAGTAAGGATGAATAGGACCTAATCATGCAAATCGACAAATCTGGTTGTATTCCTAGTGTTCAGCATAAATACGATTTCGGATGGACTCATGGTGAGAATAATCTCAACAAGTGATAAAATGGATGCTGTTGTCGACAGCTTTCTTCTTCACAGTAGCTAGATTCCATGTCAACAAGTGGACGGCTGATCACCTTAGTATGTAGCCAATAAATATAGTTAGCAATAGTACAACATGGTAAACTGAATTTAGGATTACACTGTTACTAATCAACTTCAACTGACATAATTTTATACTAAATGAAGTATGGCTATGCTTCGTACTGCCCCATTACAGTGCGCTCGGTCCAAATTTCAACGCATCCTTCCTTTCTGTTTTGTTAGCTTTGCTGTATTTCATATGATTGGTCCTCATGATACCCAGTAACGTTGAATTTCTTATTTACAGCACCATTTATGTGACATATGAGATGTACGGTTGTGCTGGTGTTGCGTACGTTGAAACACTTTTCTGCCCAAATGTTCAGTGAACTCGGTATTCATTATGCAGCATCTTTCACCTTGTAAACATTGCGGTTGACAGGGAAAAGTCCGATTTAATTGCACAATTACACAGCTGAGCATTACTGTCGAAATGAACGTGTGTCATTCCGAACTTATAGTTATATGGCACAACAGTTGTGACTTACTGCCTCAGTAGCCACAAGTGAATATGGTCTGACTTGCTGGGTTAAGTGGGTTTTGTTTGTCCACTGATTCCTCTGGCTCCCTGGTCCCGTAATCCTCTGGCTCATCTGGTGTATATGCGTATGAAAGTCTTTACGATGATTCCCTCATCAAATTCCAGGATTTTGTATGTATGTGTGCTTTGAGGCCGATGACCTGACATTTCATGTTAACTTGGCCTGGCGGTAAGGATTGTTGCACTGTTTTGACCCGAAGGGCTAGGTTGACTAAGACTTCGGTTCTTCCAAGTTCTACCACTTGAGGTAGTCCAACGAAGGACAGCCGGATAGAAAGCAGCTTCACTCCTGGTTGACGTTGACGAGTGTCGTGTATTGGTGGTTGTACGTATTATTGACAGATTTGCAACTTACGTGGTTTTCAAGCTTTTTGGCGCCGTTTCATTTGGCCGTCTTTATCGTGATTTTGCTTCGTGAGTAATCTGTTATTTTTGTGCGTGTGTGTGGGTTCGCACGTTTTGATAACTTACTAGGCTGAACTGGACTGTTCGTGGCTGGTATCAACAGAGTCACTCAAATCAAGCACACCAATTGGTAGAGGATAGACGAACTAAACTCCCTGGTCCTCTAGGTCGGGTTTTTGATGAAGCTGGAAACTTACCCCACGAAAATGATGCTCCTTAGAATCCACTGATATCCATCCGCTGTCTTACAGTTCAGGCTTTTGAGTCAAAGGCTTTGAGAGCCCCAATAGTTCTGCTGCCTTAGTCTGGGCGTCGTGGCAATGTTCCAAGCCGAAGTAAACGATGACAATACAATATACGGCAAATGGAGTACTGCATCGGCCGTCGCCTATGGGGATTGGAGTCGCCATATTTGCTGTTTCCGTCAGGGTAGATAGGCAGTGACCGTTCCGGCGAGAATTCTAGGGCAAACATCGCTCAGATATATCTCAGTAACCCGATGACAATCTCAGACACGCCCGAGGACACAAAGCGCCATCCGCCGGGATATGATATGTGCGTACACTGTTGGATTGATACGGCAACAGACGATCAGAACGTTGCGCCCCACTGATCGTCATGGAGTTGAGCCACTACGGCATTGATGTCACATGTTTGAGAAGAAGAAAAAGGTTAACAGCCCAAGGTAGGCTGTGATAAACAAGTACCTCGTATAGCTACTACTAAATAGGTTATCCGGCAGACAGTGCTTGGGGGGCATAGTATCTGTTTCGCAGTCGCTGACCGCATCAACTCTTTGGTGATAAGCGAACCACACAACATCATTCCTCCAATCCTATCCGTGTGCCTGCAACTCGATCGAGGTATGTTTGCCACATTCTCTAGTGTTTGTGGTCCAACCATGTGTCACACTGGCGATACAAAAGCTCTGTGGTCAGCTGTCTGCTCCAACCCACTCAGCACCGGTGAATGACGGGTTGTTTGTTCTGGGTGACTTCAATCTGCGAGTTGGACGCGACTCAACAGCTTGATCGGGAGTCATCGGACCGCGAAGCATTGGCTCAGTCAACGGGAACGGCGATTGTCTGCTCTGCTTGTGTGCTACTCAGAAGTTGGCTATCACAAACATCCGGTTCTGGCTGAATGGGTGAGATGCTGCAACATGGACTCATCCATGAATTGTTCATCATCAGTTGCTTAAATACATAATTGTGCGACAGCGCGCCATTTGCAAAGTAAGCATTACACGAGTGATGTGCGGGGCTGAATGTAGCACGGTTCACAGGGTTGTGAGGACCAAGTTGTCCATTCATTTTTGTAAGCCTGTTTATTGTAGCTCATCTGGGCTACGGCAGAAACATGAAGTTAAAATATTTCGAAAACTCAGAGACGGAGGCGATAGTTTAGGGTGCCCTTGCTGTTCTTCTGAAAGAAGCTTCTGTATGTACTACTCCTGACGGCAAGTGGCAACACTAGGGACAGATCAACGCAGCACACATCGATACGATAAGTATCCTGCGCTAGAAATTCACGGAATGGTTTGACAACAACAAGACAGCCATCTGTAGTTTGATCCGCGGGAAGAACAATGTGTTTGCTATTGCGCGACAGACTCAGATAATAAAATCAAATTAGTCACGCTGTGGATTGTTGACCGTCATCCCGCCGAAAAGCTTCGCGTAATCGGGACGACTAGTGGAAACAGCAAGATGGGCGAGGTGATGCTAAGTTACTCTGACCACCGACACCACAAGGAGTTCTAATATCCGCTCAAGGCTATTTCCGTCCAGTCCGTCTGGTCTCCTAAAGCATTGATTGACAGTGACTATGACCTTTCGTACAATCAACCGCGGGATGCCATGAAAATTTGGCGTAAGCACATTGATGGCTTGTTAAACCAGTAGGCTACCATTGACTGGGTAACCGTGACCAGCCTACCAGAAAAGGTTATTAGAACGTCACACGTTCTCGTTCCAGATCTAGCAGATATGCCGCGGGTTATTGGACAACTGGTAAACAAAAATGATGCGGGTGATGATTGGTTGCCATGGTAATTTTAGAAGCATGTCGGCCCAGTTTTCAAATGTGTTTTTCTGCAGTTGGTTCACTCCCTCTGGAAGCTGGCCTTCAAGAGTTCAAGACCGTACCTTCGTTTAAAGATATGAGTAGCAAGCAAAGCACCGACGGTCATTGAGGCATTAGTCTACTGAGGTGCGCCGAAATGATGTTATCAAGAATCCTACTGTAACTAACTCAAACCGGAAGTTTTGGAAACCAATCATGCTAAGGTACGGATTTCGGGTGAGTAACAGTACAATCCTTGGTATTCGCTGCTCGCCAAATCCAACAGAAATGCCGTGAATGCAACTAGACCCTTTGTGCTCTCTTTGTGGACTTAAATAAGACGTTTGATTCCGTGAGCCATGAGACATTGTGGACGATACTTGATAAATTCAAATGTCCGGGTAAGTTCATCAATTCAATTAGAATGTTACAAATGAACATGAAGTTGTGTGAATCAACCTCTGATGATCTTGACATTGTCACTGGCGTGAATCAGGGTTGTGTCCTAGGCCTTACCGTGTTTAGTCTATATTTGGTCGAGGTGCTAACAGTTACTCTTCAGGACTTGGAAGATGATGTGGAAGTTTAATACTACACAATTGGTCATTTGCTGAATAGTCGGCGTATCAATGCCACAAACCAGCTACGTATTTTCACAATACCTATGTCTTTGCAGATGGTAGTATGCCATTTGTGTACAACAAAGGAACTTTAACGATTGGTCATGTCTATCGTGATCCCGGCATCAAAATTTAGTTTAGGCGTCAACACATTTTCTTTCGTTCAGCTTTCTCTGGGCAGACGTGTTGTATCTATACTTGGAATTCATATAACTGGAGACGTTATGGATAGCTGCACAGATTTTTGCTAATTGGGTAGCAGTCTGTCGACAGATCTGTCCATAGACTACCAGTTGCGAGCTCTTTTGGTGAATGCTAGCGCTGCCTTTGGATTTCTTGAAAGACTTCTCTAGAGGAACCGCATCCTGAAGCTGAGCATTATGCTCCTTGTCTGCCGTTTATCTACGCTATCGTACGTTAGTGAAACGTTGGCGTTGTATCAACGGAATGCGTGGTATGTGGACCGCTTGCATTCACACTGTCTAAGACTCAAATGCATCGGTTCTCTTGGTTTTCAGGCCATCAACGTACTCTTAGTACATCGTCAGAGGATAGATGACTAGTACATTAGGTACGAATAAGTTATGGTTTCGTTTGTGTCATAGTTTAATAACTCATCCATTCTCCTTTTCATAAATGTGAGTCTTTGTGGCCGACTACCTTCTCTTTTTTCAGTTTTGTCACTGATTTGCAAGATGAAGCTTCTGTTTGGCTTTCGACCGAACTGTTTGTTCTTCTCCATCCTATATGAAGTGCAACAATATTTTTTCATATATTGAACTAATTCTCGCTCTACATTTTTCATTATTCTTCTCTCCAATTTAGACCTTACTATTTTTGTCAGTCCACTTTTTTGTTTTCCAGTGATCATTTTTTCATTCTCATATCAGTCTACCACATGACTAACGAGTACTAGCCAACTGTATCACAAAAGCCTCCATTCACATGCCTTTTGGTCTTACTGCTTGGGGTTTACACTGGATATGTGGTATGCGAGTGGAACTGCAACTGGTGTAGTGTAGGCTAACAGTGGTGGGTGTTATGCGCATAAATCATTTGGCTTCTATCATTAAAACAGCCTGATCTGAAACGGATCCCGCGAACTGTATGAAGTCGGAAGTCCATATACACTGCATATTGGTATACGTGGGCAAGTGGGTATCACGGTGAGATGGGGATCGTCACGGAGTACGACTTTTAGATTTGTCTCGGAGAACTGGTTTATATGTCTGAACGTTTGGCTAACTTCTAATCGACTAATTAACACGAATTCTGGCAATATTGCTACAAGTATTATTATTAGTAGGGATATAAAGCCAACGATGGTCCATAAATATCGTCCTTTATGTTGGGATCGTGGGTCATTGGTTGCCTACCTCCGCTCTCTTTATGATGTTGTGTGTCGATCGAGAGAACCTTGTACATCTATTTTAATTTAGTTGATACAAATGTACACAAAGCATTTATTATGGCAACATGAATTTTAAAGTTATCTTGTCATTAGTATAAAGCCCATTGTCTTCCATGGTGTAGCTTGTTGAGTATCGTTCCATCGCATTTGCTAAATCTAGTGAGTGTAGCCAATACGCTACCACGTAAAATGATGGCAATCACTGTCAGGTTAGAAGCAACACCGAGTGTTGGCTTACATTACCAGCACGTGCTGTTGTTGACAAGTTGTGGCAGATTTTTTCTGACTCAACCTGAATCCATGGAGCCCAGTGCGTGTGAGCTTTCGATGTCGACGTAGTTTAGAGTCCATGTGAGTTTGCTATCTCTATAGTTATTGTGTCGCTTTCAAACACCAAGTGAACATAAGCAGACTTGACGGGCTGTGTGAAGCAGAATACTGACAGACGTGGGAATCTAGGTGTTACTTTTCGGTACCCCACTAAATCAGAGTTTAATCTGTTGATTATACTTTGACTGGCGAGTGCACTGCTCCTTCAGTCCCTTTTATCTCTGCCAAATCACTGGCTACATTGTTGGAAACCGTAAGCACGGTTTAACACGCAAAATGGACCTCACTGTTCTTTCAAGAATGATAATTCCACAGTGCCTGAGTTTTGCTCGAGTAATATGAAGTCCACTGCCTCTAAATAGGTCGCTTGAGCAGTTCACCTTAGTTTGACCTTGCAGACAAGAGTGTTGAAGACTGGTCTTCTCTCAATTCTGATAATGTTTCGCTGCGTCCTTAGAAAGTCTTACCTGAACATAGGTGATCATGCAGTATAACACGTAGTCACTTTGGAACACCTTTACTATTTCCGTCCGCATTTATTGCACAGTAGTGTTTTGATGAAGTGGACGTTACGTCTCATGGATTGATCATCCGCCTTATTTGACAAGTAATAGTGTTCGGTCTTGTGAGAAGTAAAGTACTTTGGTTGACTTAGACTGAACACCACTCATAGGTGGTCGCAGCTGTCACATTCTCATAGTCGGATCCGTCAGCCTCTTTCTTAAAAAATGAGCACTAGATTCGTGTTCTGATCTTCATAGAGTTAATCGGTAGTGCATATCTTTGCCACGGCTCGGACTAGAACTCTGGTCACGTTTTCATGAAACAGCCATGTTGACCACTGTGCCACTGACCTCACATTAGGCACGATTAAATTATCATATGCAATCGCTCAGCTGCATTTATTCATGAATTCCAACATGGATGAAACTTGCTCTCCAGACAGGCTGACTGAAACATTTATGAGAATGTGTCAGTTGCGATCATGTTTGAGTGACTTTCAATCTATTGTATGCATCTTCTCTTATGACTTTTAAGAAACTTTCACTGAATCTACCCTACCAGGTATGTAGGCAAGCAAATTAACAATTTTCGGTCTGTATTCTCAGGACGTTAAGACTTCTTCCTATTCCCCTCGTCTAAACCGAGGATTTGAATGAACTTCCAATTTGGGCAAATTCACTGAGGATTTCAACTGTCAATGTTTTAAACACGCAAATGCGGTTGACATCTTTCATCTCGTAACGGAAAAAAGCTCCCCGTAAAATGATCCAAAATGGACAGTCACTGAGATGTGATATCAATCACTGTTGGAACACGCAAACAACACCTTAATGTCACAACTCCAAACCAGTTTATACGCTCGTTTTTTCGAATCACGGAGAGCAACCGTCCTTGCCACTTCAATATTCCAAAGTGTGTTCATCCTCGCTTTGATGTCTGACTGGCCAGTCGTCAGCTTGGAAGGTTAAACACATTCGAGCTTGTGCGAACGCTTCAATGACTAAAGTCAGTCGGCAAGGGGAAACAGGAAGCGAGAGGTAATGGAGAATGTTGACTATACTCATGATTTTGTTTGAAGTATTGACCGGCGAACGGATTGATGTTGAACTGAACTGTATAGTGTCACATGTTTTGTTAGAAGTTTGACTGCATATTATTCCGTACATCTTGAGTATTTTCAAATCGGAAACTAATTCACATCACATGGGTGCTTTTTTGGTTTACATATGCTTACCTGATCCTCTTCTTTGAAAAGGTTCTCGTTTAAATCTATTTCAGTTTAGAATGTATTCAATTGGTTCCTCTCGGCTATTCATTTCATTGTTCACGCATGAAATCCAACACTTAACCCATGCACAAAGCTGTCGCCACTTGAATAATCCCGCGACATTTTATATAACGAAGCTGTTCGCTTACCTGGTCCCGGAAGTTCATTTGGTAAAAAAAATTTCCGTCCAGTTTTATCGTTTGCACAGCTGATTGGTTTGATATGAAGAGGTTGAATGTCAGTGTACAGTCATTTGTGAACAGCCCCCTGGCTGTTTCTTAATTCTTTCTCCTGAATCACATACTTACTTTGAGTGATGAAATTAATTCTATTTTTGTGTTGATAATTGGCAACTAATTAAACATTGCCTTTTTCGGATAAGTAATTGAAGGGTGGATATCATTACAATGGGAAGGGCACACAGTCATTCTGTCATTTGTCTAGCCCTACGCCAGAAGCTCTGAATAATTTGATTGTTTAACTCTACTCTCGCGAAGCTAAAGGTTTCTGCAGCTCAACAGTCAAACATAAAATCTCTCATCTGTTACGTGCAGTCCATGTTCTGTAACACTCATCTTCATTAAGTCACTTCTATGTAATACATCAGAACAGCGTTGTCACATTCATTATTTCAAAACTGAACACTATCCACACTTGATCGCGGCCATTGCATTCAGATAAGGCTTTCGGATAGCCCACTTCGAAAGGAAGCAGTAGACTCGAATTTCGCTCTTATTACAGTTCATCAGTAGTATATACCCTTGTCCGGATCGGAGTTGTTATATTTCAGTGTTAGGCAATGTTGTTCTTTCGTTAGATCTCGCTCAGCGACTGCAACTCACTGTCGCACCTCCCGAACATCGGATGTCAGTTTTCAAGTCCTACCTACTAACAATACCGTTGTATACTGTTGCTGGCCGAAGGGGCGAGCAACAACCTTTTATGTTCACACAACGTGAGTCGTTTGGATATGAATTGCACGTGTCTGTCACTTCATCGGGCACGTCTTTGTGGCTTGTCTTAGTCGCTTGTGATCTGTGTTGTCACTGTTACATGAAAAGTTTGTGACCCCTGCGGATTTCCAGGTCACTCGAATAGATGCGTGCATATTCTGTTCAACATGACTGAAGATGAGAAGGGAAAGGAAAATCATTGAAGCAAGGATTGTTGCCATGTTGACTCAATAGAACTCACTAGAAAGTTGAAGACTAGCTTTTATTGTTGGACAAACACTGACAATACAATCCGTTCACTTGTATTCCTGTGCTTTTTTATTAAGCAGCAACAAATATTTGCACAAAAGATGTGTTTCTGAAAGAACTGTTCATGGTTAATAACATTACGGTCTTCCCATTACATACAGTAGGCTGAAACCACAAATTGAATTCTGTTCGCTTTTTAAGCGAACATGTACATCTTGGAATTACTAAGACATCCTGTATCCATCTAAAGTGATAGACAACCGTGAGCTGTCTGGTGCTGCATTCTCTGATTGATGATCGTAGTTGAAGTCACCGAGTATTACGTACTTTTGCCCTAATCTAACAACCACACTCCTATCTAATTGAGGAATGTTGAAGCACAGTTCACTATTCGAGTGTATTTTACTCCCATGTTCGGTCTTTCTATCTTAATAACCATGGTATTCTTCATCGTGTCATATTGCCTCTATATTCGCTTCTTTTTCTATACGTATGATCGGTTTTGTATCTAGGGGAACAGTTACCTTCATGTAACCAGAGTGTGTTGCTTTGAGTTCTGAAAATCTAAATAAAAAGAAAACATCAGACTTCAGAATACTAGCACTGAGTTGGGGTACTTGTTAACTTCTAGAAACTAAACAACTGACCTCGTAAACTGTAACCTTTACCGTTGTGGAACCAATGTTCATGGTGAACGTACTTTTTTACCGCTCTTGTGTTCACTCAATTTTTCCATGCTTAAGTACTTCACACTAGAACACTGGCATTACACTATCTTCTGGATAAAGGTAACCAATTCATACCAACTAACATTTTCAGATCACTGAACTCATGCTTTCTTTGACTGCCGTTTAACTGAGCTTCATGCTCATTAGTGCATCCCTCCCCATATGTCACAGTGCTCATCTGTTGTGTGTACCGGCCTTCTTGTTGAAGACTTTGAGCCAATACATAGTTTGCGCAAAAGCCTATGTAAATGTGCTGACACTTCATTGTCGGTTCTTTTTCTCTATTCGCTTTACAGCTGGTGACAAATTGGTATAAAAATTCTTTCCAACTTTTCCCACCTATTACTTACTTTGGTCGCTTGGCCTATTTTCTTCCCACCAATCTGCCACATATTAAAACCATTACTTACACTGAAAGTTATACACACTTCATCATTCTTGTCCCATTCGACTTCCTTTCCTCGCATTAAACAGCTGATTAGGAATTAATCTGAAGAACGCTTGGGTGTGTAACTCAGGCTGTATCAGAGCTCGTCCATTTTTAAACTATATGCTTCTGTTCTATAACTACTGAGTGAATGTAAGTAAGTTCAACTATCAAGCATCGTAGACTCCAAGTGACGTAGCTTGATAATAAGGTTTGCGTTGTCCACCCACGTCGTCAGTGATTTCATGGGTTTGATTGCAGACATCCTAGTGGTTTAACTAATCTGTGTAACATAACGGCCTTTCGTTTTTCTCCATGTTCAGCCAGTTGATTCTAGTTGATTCCAATATGGTCAACTATAAGCAGGATTCCAATAAGAGGATTGTGTTTGCCATGTATTCGTCCCGTACTTGTTGTTCACCTCATGGAATAGTTAGGATTTTAGAAACATTTCCCACTCCCTTTGTCAGTGTCTACCGAACTCGGCGATATCGTTGTATGTGACAGACTAGGAAATACAACAGAGAATTGAACGGATAGAGGTAAATGAAAGACTTTCCATACTTATGAATGCGGGTATCCAACGGTTCTTCATAATGACCTTCAGCTTGATGATAGTAATCTGATACGTTTGAACTACGCTTAGATTTCTTATTGACAGTTTAACACATATGTGGTTTTGCACTAGACTTCATTGAACGTATCTAGCTGCTACTGTTTTTTGTGTCTGTTTGTATAATGACGGAGGGATGATGTGGCGTTTACGAGACTAAAGATGCGACAACCTGAAGAGTTGACAACCAATGTTTCATGTGAACAAAGACAAATGTTTCAATGGGAGTTTGTGTTTTGACTTCATGTCTGTCTGATGAGTTTGTGTAAGATGGAGATTCAGGTAACAGATAGGATTTTGACGAGATAGTCCATCTGAACAATATGAAAGTCATACATGTGTTTGGTGCATTAACACGAACACCATGTTGAGTTGAAATGGCGATCATTTATATGCATACCATGAAGATGACTGACTTAAATAACTCTATCTGTTCTCAGTCTAAGCCAGAAATCCAAAAAGCAAATGGTTTCTGAACTAACCGTTTCATAATAAGCGGGCAGGGGTGTTCAGATGGTTGAGGCCCGATCCTGGGCATTTCTGGGTTATATCTGATCGTACAAACGTACATACCATTAAGTAACTGAAAACGTAGCACACTTAAGACCAGCTTCGGAAAACTTTTTACTAATTCCAGTTCTTACGAGCAAAGTAAACCTTCAGCTTAGTGTTGATTCTATCCTGCCTAACCGGACGACCCCACACAATTTCTAAACTGGTAATAAAACTGGTTGGGAAACATGTTAACTTAAGTTTGCAACCCATGTACATTGTCCTGGCTATTCACTAGTTGCCTGACTGAAAGTAACCTAGAAACTGCATTACTTTCTGGTTTTGAATTAACAAAGTTTAACACCAGGTATGTAAACAGAACTAATGTCTGATCAATTAAAAAGTGGTCCGGTTCGCGCTAGCTCTGTTTAAGCATTTCAAAAAGGCTTTCGATCCGTCACTACTAAATCCGGATTCGAACTCCTCAACCACCGAACAGATACAATCTTCCGAATTCTTTCTAGGACAGATGGAGTCTGAGTACTTTGGTTTTGTATAACCAACTGCAACACACATACTCAATCAGCTTGCAAGTGTGTTCACATCATCTACCGGCCTAGCAACATTATTTCCTTCCCCCGTTCTCACGGTTCACTGGACATATACAAACACAGAGAGGCAAGGAAAGTGACGCATATACCAAAACACGGAATACATTTATGAACACAATGTATTGGGCACTGCATTTTCTTGCCGCGGAGGTGGTGGTGAGTCGTAATACAAGCACGCATACGGACATGAACGTCACCTATCCCGAGATGAGGGTATGGAATTGACAAACACACCTGAACACGTGGGTGAACACATGAGGGCAGTGGTGCTCGATTGAATCACACAGTTTGTCACAGCAACTCAGAGATCGTCAATGAATGTGTGCATGAAAACTGGTTTTTCACAAACACAAATCCCCTTATTCACCATCAAGTCATATTTTGTTCACGATCAGATGCGAGGTGTTAACGGAGCAAAAGTACCGCGAGTAATTTTCTTAGGTGGGGTTTTTCGTTCGATGAAAAATGGGACTAATTATCTCAAGACGCTAGTTTTTATCTCCAGATAAGTGAAAACTATGCTAAGCAGATCCAAAATTGAGAGACTTATCACAAAACAACAAAGGCCGTTGCAAATACCACTGGTCAACGACTCTATGGATCGGAACTACCCAACAAACGACTTTCCTAGCCTATAAAGTACATTCAGTACGCTTAATATGCCCAGAAAGATGTTTGACTAGAGGAGGCTGAGAATGTCTGCGTATAACTGATCCTGTGGAAGGCAGTTTACGAAAGATAAATTCCTCAAATTGTTTAAACTTCGGCAGATCAGCAGTAATAAGATTACGAGTGATAAAGATGGGAATAAATGAACAGAAGATAAATCTAGCCACAGTCTTGGTAAGAACACTACAAACACGACGGTGCTGTTGTAAACTCGAACACATCATCACATTAACGCAAATATTCTCATGGTCGTGCTTGAAATCGCATATGTGTGCATCAAGTCTGCACCTGTAATCGCCTGTTATTGATGACTGTACAACAGAATGTTAGATTATTCCAATTTACACTCATCCAGATACTGAACGTGTTCTTTGCAAAACAAATGGCTTGGTAGATGTAACTTTAGCGGGTTATCCTTGAGGTGGTTTTTTGTGTTAGGCTGAAGTGTAATGGTTTTTTTTTACCGATGTAGAGTCCTTTTTTTGTTAAGATTAGGTTTTCTCTTTACTTGAGAACTTTTTCAGTTTAAATGGACTAACCAGATATGCTGGGGTGTGTGTGAAAGGTAATAAACCGCTTTGTGGCGTTTCAATATACCTTCTCATTAAAACGTTATGGTTCACACTGATGTGAACCATTTTCTGTGGAGCAATATCGGTAGGTATACCCAAAAGTCTCTGAGCTCGAAGCGTCTAGTCACTCAAATTTACTAATACATTCCGAGGGTTCGATAGTAGAAACGACTGTAACTCAGTTGTTATTCTTAGCGAACTATCTCAATCCATTTCAGTGTAATATAGAGTTTTATACATAGTTGTCCAAGTGTGTTACAAAACACCTGTATATCAGCCGTGTTCATCCATACTTTGTTTTTTTTCTAACAATTGATTGCACCACAGCTGTTTCCGATCGATATGCCCTTTATAACGTATGGAGTCCATTATTCAATCAATGGGAATGATAATGGTATCACGATTTGATGGTCTAGGGAAAATTCTTTCGGTAAAAGTTACAAAAGGTAGTTTCCAGCATCATAATTGATAATTCGGTTGGCCGACTTTCTAGTTGCAGTGAATGTATGAACGTACACAGGTGACCTAATGCACGATCCTCATGGACAAATGTGCTAATACTTTGTTTTTTGCCCTCGATTGAACGAAGAATCAACAACTCGTTCACGGCTGTTCGAAACTTCAGGTCGAAACTGAACCTAATCGTTGATCGTGATGCTTAAGCCATTTTGGTGTTACAGAAAGCCTACTAGTCAGAATGCGTAATAAAAGTCACACTGCAAACATTTGGCTCCAGTGACCACCAACGAGGCAGTCCCTTCTTGTTGGGGCTCATTAGCACTATGTACACCTGGGAACTCCACCCAAGACACTTGAATAGACGTCAGAGTATTAGGTTATCATGGTAGTCAAAACGCATTACACTAAACCATTGGTCAATGAGAAAAGTAGGCGCAACAGTTGAAAAGTGACTCATACTTTCTTACAATCTCGATTACCACCATTCGCGATCTATTGGTTAAGCATCTAGACTGACGTTCTTTGGTGTCTTAATAATCTGACACCAGTTCACAAATCACGGGTCCGATTGCTCAGGGTGATGTTGAGATGACCCAGCGAGGGTGATACAACTATTCACCACATCGTTGGTAGCCACTGGTAGCAAATGTATGCATAAACCTTTTTCAATCTTTCTGAGGTCGTGAAGAAAGCTTTGCTAAGTTACTGATTGGTCTCAGCCCGTGAGAAAACGGAGCACATTAACTAGGGAAAGTGAGGAGTCATGTTACCTGTCTCTCCTTTCTATGGATGCGTACGCAATCCGCTGCATGTTATGCTACCCTCTTTGGTAACAGTCACTGGCCGTTTGAACACCGATGTCAAACTTTTCTCTAAAGCTGTTGTAGTGACAGCTCTGGTTCCATTATCCACAAGCTGTCTCTTTGTCATCTTCATGAATTGCACTAAGATAAGGAAGGACGTTGAAAAACCCTATTAACAGACAATCCGACAATTTGTCGGATAAACCCGTAAAGATAAAACTTGCGAATAGTCCGTTATTCAGTTGTTCTAGCAATCTTTTTCCACAGAAATCCACCGAATTCGTTTCGCTGTGTACATTAATGTAGATCATGTTACAGATTGAAATTGTACATTCAGTTATGCGAGCCCAAGTAATCAGAGTGTATGTTATTCACGAACCGACTCCCCAAGGGAAATGGCCTCAAATAAAGTAGCTTGCTTTTGAAAGCTGAAGTATTTGTGATACCATCTGTCAACGTCTAGTTCGAATTAGCTTTGAATGTGGTCGACATTGTTCTCTACTCACGTATGTGTGTATGTACACACTTTGAGCACATGGGTGTTTGTGTGTGTTCTGAAGACATTTCCATAGGTGAAAAGAGATTCGATCGTTCATAGCAGACCGATGTCCAGTTAAGCGTGTCTTATTAGTCCGATAGGTTTTAGTGGCTGGGTACACGAAAGCCCAATCGTTCATCTCATCCACCCCCCAGGGGATTGTGGGTTCCACAACACAGCCTAGGGCATGCTCACAGTTCCATACATTGCTCTGTGATTTGTGTTGGTCGTCCTCAAATTTTCATCACCACCCCTTTATTCTCAACAAAGCAGTTAAAGCAAAATCCTCACGACAGAGAAATCTAGTCACAGATGGTCGATGGATCTCCAGTTTTTTCTTCTCGTCTCTCTTGAAATTATGCACGAGCTCAACAGCCACATGACCGGAAATACACTCAATCATCAATGTAGTCCTTCACATGCTGATAATGTTTATCGCGACCCACATTCTAGCTAAAAAATCTGGGTACTGTACCTAAGTTGTCTTGTAACCAATTTTGATGAAATATGTTACCATGTATACGATAGGTTTGACAATAAAAACGTTACTAAGTTTGGGAGCTTACTGCTGGTAACTAAGCAAAGACAAATAAGGGATATACGTTTCCGAAATATCTTTCTGACATTCTGTCCCGTAGTGCTACGTTTCACAACACCCGTTGTGACGAAAATCCTGTCTTTTACGACACCGTTTTTTCAGCTTTATTTTTGGTTTTTGTGGTACTTTGAAGAGTAGGTTTAGATTACTACTGAAATCGGGACATTCCATGTTCTCAATTCAATTCACTTGAGAATTTATTTCTTTAGACAACAACGGGCAGGTTCTGACAGGTAAAAAAGATAGACTTAAAGTTACACTTGCGATTATTTACGTCTTTGAAATAGGGTTCCCATAATTGTTTTCAATATTTTGCTACCAATGGGATGGATGTAAATTAGAAAATTTAGTATTTTGACGCGAATTAAAGGCCTTTGATTATACTTTTCCTTACTGGATACGGATTTCCGAGTGTTTGCTGATGATGGTGAATTACATACATGTAGCAATCCATTTTCTATCTTAGCTGAAAGCTTGGCTAATTTGTTGTCTTCGTTTCCATTCGCTGTTTTGACACGGTTCGTCAGGGATAGTTTTCAGAAGGAGCTAAAAACCTAATTACATGTCTCAGCCAGTTCTAGGTCATTTATTCCGCATTGTTTGCAATCGATTGCAGTCGATCAATGTTTCATGTTAATCAACTTCTTAGTTGAACAGACTGTGCTAGGCTACGGAGATCAAACGAACGTAATCAGACGGAAAAGTGTATTGTTTAACATGTTCAACATTTGCAAACACCTAAGTCAACCCCATAAGACGAAAGCGTACAGCTAATATTACCACAACGATGAATACGGCCAGAGGACGACAGATGACACTTCTAAGCACCTTCTTTCGTGCACTCAATTCATCGTTTGAAGTTTCATGCGAAACATAAATATGAGAAAATGTTGATCAGTAACACACAGAAGCTGACATTTAATGTTCAAGACATCATTCATACAAGAATCTTCTCTAGTTTCACTGAGTGACTTAGGTGCAACATAGTACAAATAGGCGAGCATGGTACTATTTTTGACCGGGACTTATTGCACACTACTTGCCCACACGACGAGAGCACTGACGTGGCAACCCCCGCTTAACGCACAGTACGATGACAGTTCCTTCATACACTCCTCCGACCTTGACAATCCTGACAAGTGACTTGGAAACACAGTTTTCGCTAACCCAACTCCCTCCGTTGGTTCATTTGATCCTGCTACTGTGGTACTCAACCCCGGATCACAGACACCACCACAGTCATTGTAGTGCTCGTTGTCTCCCAAGGGGAGTATGAACTGTTGAACACAACGGCCTCAGAGATTGTGAACACAGAATTCACAAGAATGCGGGCGCGTGTACAGAAACGTTACGGAACTATTGGACAAAGTCCGCACAAAGTGATGTGATGTTTTGATCTTTTCGCGCTTGCAGAACTACCCCCATTCAACTAACCGGTAGGTGGAGAGCAAATGATGAACCGGGGACAAATTTACCCGGGTCAGTGACTCTCAAAGCCACCGCAGGCTAAATCTTGCGTGGCAGGTCAAACTGCAGACAGTGACACGGATACAATGATGCCGCGTCACGAACACTGCCGATAGACTTGGACAGATTTAGCTGAGCTGTTCCGGCCTGTGTACATGATACGGTTATACAGTCAACAACGTGTTCAGCAGACATTGAATCGGACCAGATATAACAGAGACGAAGTTTGACTTTGGCATGGGAAAATGTACAAACCTTCGTTAAAATTGCGTTGTTAGTTTAATCGGAAAATGACCACCCTAGGACTTGTTTATTCAACTTATTTACAACGCCTTTGTTTGTTCTACTCTCAGTTGCGATGAGGAGACGGCGGCGTTTAAATGTACGGGTTCTCGGAAGTGACATTTGTGATGATAATGACGTGATGTTATCCATGATTGTGTTCGCCATGCTCTGTCCGTGTACTTGCGCAAATGTAGAATGAACTGAAATATTTCTAATCACACAGGATGTTATCAAGAAGGACTAGCAAATGTATATATAATCTTCAGCGTATGGAACAAACAATAATATCAGGATCTGCCAGCGGAAAGAGTAGAAAACCACAGTGGAATGATACAAGTTTATTATTTAATTGTAACTGACTGTGGGTGAAGCCACATTGAACGTATATTCGTATAAACAGAGAACCTGTTGAATATGATTAGTTTGTACTTTGTAAGAAAAATATCTTTTTATAGAGTCACGATAATTATTTGAAGTTAATCAAAATGTAGTATGATTAATCGTAGTTTACGATGACTTACAACAGTGTTACCTGTTGTGTTGAATTATCAGGTTAAGCTGAAATGATGGAATACAGCAGACTGAAAGTGTTAATTGAATAAACATGATAATGTATTATTTTCAGAAAGATTCCATGATACACAATGCCGCTATAGATTGTACAAAGAATCAGAAGAATTCACTTCTTTGTTTAAGATCATTGTATTCCATTTATAATTTAAATGCATGGTTTGTCTTGTTAATCGATAATGTTTGAAAACTGATCGTAACGCCAAATGAGGAGCATTAAGGATGATAGGTTGACTAATGCCTATAGAAAATATTTATCTCGGACATCTATATAGGTCTTGCAATAGGTTGCGTGAACATATTTGGACGGAACTGTGGATACGAAATTAAACTATATCTTCATTTTGTTATAGTTTAACAGATTTGGTGCCTATTAAGTCCGGTCATACTGTTGTGGCTAACAATACAATCAACTTTGCTTCATAAGAAACAAACGTCCACTATCTGATCATTATTCACTACTCTAGCCATCATAATCCACTCAGCCCAACAGTTTGTTACTACGACAAACCGATATTGTTGACAAGGACACAGATATTGTATGATAACCAATCGTAACAGACATGAACAGAATCTGGTGAGACACATCTTCATGACGCTTACTTTTTCGTAAAACTGGAGTCTTTCGTTTTGTGGCTACGAATTATGACCACACGATTCATATGTCCGCCTGAAAAAAAAACCACGTTCAGTGACCATTTAGACTTCATGAACTGAATGATACAAGACCATCTGACCTCCCATTGACACTTTGGTCAATGAAATACGAACTTACTGGAGAATGTTATGAAACAGATTTGGTGACTTGCCAAGTTTCATGACCAGAGAAGCAACTAGAATAACCGAAATCCAATCGTACGTTAGGCATATGGCGGACTGCAAGTATGGTTAACTTATTCCAAAGTCTGCTGCTTTATGTAAGGAAAATACGCGGGAACTTATATTGCATAACAAAGTTAAAACACACTGGCGACTTATATTTGTCTCCCTCGCCTGTGATAATCATAGTTCACGAATGATGAGGTTGTATTATATCCTATCTTCTGGAATATCACACGACTTCATCAAGTCGTTTTTCGTTCTGTTTTGAGTGTACGCCATCTTTAGACTACTATAAAATAGCCTGTCATCTCATAACAAATCCGGGAGTAAAAATTTCCCAGCCTGAGCCGAAATTGAGTTGAATATCCCAACTCCGTCTTTGACTAGTGGTTGTTCGAATCAGATTTGATGCGATTTTGCTATCGCACGCAGGCTACAGTGCGCAGTGTATTGAGATTGTGCCGTGTGTCTATCACCCTACCCGCGTGCGTTCCGTACAAATTGCCCACGTTCCACTCCATTTGACTACATCGTGGTCCTATTATCCTGAACAACTGAAGGAAAGACGAAGAAGATGAAGCATGATTGACGTCTATTGAGTCCATCTGGTGGCCTATTTATCTGCCTCTCCTGTACTACTTCATATGGCGTCTATCGAAAGCGACTCATGGATCATGCTCCATAAAAACTTATCATCACAAATGATGCGCATAGGGCCAAGAGACAGGGCTAATGCATAAATCGTGTCAACCATCAAGTGAGGCAAATGGGTTAGTTTGAACAATCGTAAGCAAAATCGTTGGTACAAATGGACTGAAGACACCATTGGACTATTAATAACAAATGCCGACAGACTAGTGAATACTAACTGTAACTGAAACGCACTGTTTAACGTAATCTCATAATCTTGTTCATCAGATGGACATCATTTGGTAACAAAATTGAACAAAAGTCGTCAAGTTAACTAAGCTATTCAGTTCACCTGTGAATCAGAAGGTTTGTTAAACCCGACTCCGTACTTGGAAAGTGATGCGCACGACACATCTGCCATCAGCACTACTATGAGGTGAAGCAAGTGTACCTAGGCTTTACTTACCAACTGGCGGTCACACTACACTTCGCACATTAAGGGATTGAATGAATCATGATGATGGTCAAATGTTTGATTGCACAACATGCAGTGTGTGGTTGATTTTATCAAGCCAAATTACTTCCGTAAAATGAATATTGTTTTGGTGAGCCTGTTACACACACCTGTAGTTTCAAGTGATCACGTTCAGTAGTTGACTGATCAACACTCACATGTATGACCGAGAGCTCAAGACTCCCAAGTCAATAAAATTTTCCCCTAGTGTAACGTGAATGACAGCCTTCCCGGAAAGCAACCATAGGAATCTAACATAGCAACGTACCCCATAAATACAGGGGCAACGTGAGCATGATGTAGCAGAAAGGAAAATAGTGTCATTCACGAGCTACTTTCATCGAACAAGTAACAGTATAACAGTGTCTTAATTGCTAACCAGTAGGAACTATCCAATGCCACCAGCAGCAGTCTGTTCCAGTAGGTCACTACTCTACTGCAAACGAATGCTTAGAGGGAAGGCATATTTCATACAACTCCTATTCAGTAGTAAATTTTTTCGCCAAACTGACGTGGTTACGATGGGACTTCAGCTAAAGCTTGTACACACTGATACCACTATGATGCATTTAGGAAGGTAATGGTCATTTATTTCGTAGCGCCTTATAAACCATACGTTGGCGACATATTCTATGATCACTGCTGATCACCCTGGTGTACAATTCAATAGTCCTTACCCGATTGTTTCATCCCCCTACAGGAGTTCGAAAGAACGACATATTTTCCTTCTTAGTTGTTGAAGTGTCTGTTAATGAAGGTGGACTTAGTATGAGAAGAAACCATAGGAAGTCCATTTGGATGGAATAGTACACACCTTTCAAAAGTTTCCCATCAACATAGCTCAGATGAAGGCTTATTCAAGCCCTCTTCAGTAGGACTCACAAAATTTGTTCAACCAAAACAGGTGTGGAAGAATCAGAAATCCTATCCATCAAACGTTTGCGCACATGCTTTATTTCGAAATACGCTAGAGAACAATTTAAACCCGTCATTATCAGAAGTAGTGGCCAGCAGACCCCCATATGTAAAATGTTAAACAAAGGTGAGGATGTAACCATCCTGATTCAACGTAGACTAAAATGTACCATCAAAACTACATACGACAGGATGGGATTAGGGCTGATCAACCACATGACACATTTGCGCTGCACATCGAGGAAAAACCCGAGCAGCTCACTCGTTATGTCGAACATTAGTTACGTAGTGCAGTTAAATACATCAACAGGTTGTCCAGAACACGTGCCTCTGAGCACCTTCCAAAGCGACTAGTCAACAACAATGTTTACTTATCCTCGTAGCTCATTCGGATCCGTCGGGATGAAGACTTTTTCTGACAGCCCTCCGGAGAATGTACTGCTGGATCACAGTTTACGGAAAAATCAGCTTGCCAGTTTCCATTGAATTTCAGCAGGTGACTGTATTTAACGTGTTTCAGTATGATACTGCCGAATATCCGAAAGTTTAATCAATACTTCTGGATGCGTGAATCTGAACATCGGATAACTCATGATATATCCGTATCCCTGTTTCTATTTGTCCTCCAATCAGGTCAAGCGGTACCCAACAGAATGACTTGTGGTCAAACATCTCCCTGACGTATCTGAAAGTGTAATGAACATTGTCTCGTGTAATACTAAATTAGACTTTTTTGACATTACGGTACCTTTTAGGGGCTTAATTCGACGGCCGATTATTCGGGCAACCGGCAAAAGGCATATGCTCGAGTGCTTTGTAGGGATGACCAAAAGAATTAATATTAACGTTAATTTGCGTTTTAATATTCAATCGTCAAATTGTCACCTAGTGAAATGCTCATCATACCGTTAAATTTTTTCCGGTTTTTAAGTGTAATTTGCAGCTGATGACTGATTAGTGAATTGGCAGGTGCTATTTATTCCGATCATGATGCCTTTTCACATTGACCTACTGTCACGTAGAGGAAGTCACTACTGGACTTAGTTGTGGACATCTAACAATTTAAATGAAATTATTCATTACGCCCATACTGATCTACATTGGTTACAACGCCACAATTGCTATCGTCAAAAACGGGCCGTTATTTACCGTGAATCATTTGGCATGTTATGAAGAAGGAGTTCCGTTAGCACGAGACTTGAACAAACATTGAAAACGAATGAACAATTAATTGTCCCTAACCAATACACTATCATTTTGAGCAGATTGTACCGTGCCCTCTCAAAATTCGAATTCGGGTTAACACACCACGTCGATAATGCGTTTACAAATCTCTGTCATAAACAACGGTTCTTAATTAGTAGGTAAATCTAGTGCCCCGTACCAGCTTACGACTACTGAACTGAGACTTACGTAAACCTGAGCGAACATCTCCCACAGGTTTGTGGACACAATGTATATTACCGATGGGTAGTCGGCGATTTGGTTAAATTCAAATTGAACAACACCCACAATTGATTGCAGCTGTCGCATTCCCATAAACTTTCCAGTCGGCCCCTTTCGAAAAGAAGCACTACCCCTCAGACTTGAGTTTCGCTCTCATTAGAGCTCGTCAGTAGTACATATGATCGCCACTGCTGGGACTAGAACCACGGACATTCAGTTCATGAGGCAACCGTGTTAACCACTGCGCCATTGACCTCACGTTAGGCACGACCGAATTATCATATGTGAACACTCAACCATTTTCGCTTGTGAGTAATGATCAGGTTGCCCGATCGTCTCGATATGAGTTCTAGTTCCGGCAGTGACTAGGATATGCACTGCTGACGAGCTCTAATGAGAACGAAACTTGAGTCTAGTGATTATGTGAGAAAGGGGCTGACTGGAAAGTCTATGGGAATGCGACAACGCATATTGATTTGCAATAATCACCTTCGAATATTCACACCACAGCCATTTTGTTCACTATTTACAGGCCTGCAATTACTTTGATGAACTTGTGTTCTCTCTCATTCTACGGTAGGTTTCCTTTTATGGAATGCATTGACATTCTATCCACTTTTCCATATTCAGAATGGCTACTTTTCGTCTTCGACTTAACTCCTGTGAGAGACCATTTACCTTAAAGTTGAGTACGTCTAATCTATGCTCTCTGAACAGACACCCGTCGCGTGTATCGAAAGCAAAGACTGCATTGTCAAAGTAGACAATCGTCTTCTAGATTCACAAGACTAGTACTATCCTTAAGGGCTTCATTCAACATCTGTGATTAGCGTTCCCCTATCACGCACACCTACCTGAACTGAAGTCTGTTTTCCCCTTTGGGCCAAATCACAGTGTTCTGATTGTACAGTTGATTAGCTCAAAATCCCAAGCCCATCTGTTATTCTTTTCGCGCCTCTATTGACCCCCCCCCCTCCCTTACCACGGCATGGGGTGGAACATACGGTCATAAAATCGAAACATCACACTAACGGCAATGTGGCCAACACATCCGCTTTAGCCTCCTAGTTCAGTTGAATCCGGTATACCGTATCAAACGCCGCAATCGTATGTTATGAAAAGAGAAAGTAGGTTGAATCTCGACTATGCAAAAGGTTTCAGAGGAAGGACTGCACTCGAATCTCTGTTTGTCCAATCATCGGTTGTTTTGACTAAAAACGGTGTTACTGGAATTAGGCAGTTCCGCTTTGTGCGCTTCGCATTTGCTCCGATGCTATCACTATCTGGTCATGTTACGCAATCTTACGAACTGTCACCAAGGCTACGGACGAATACTTACAACTGTCGCGTGGTCTTCACATCCACATTAGGAACAATCTCAGCTAGTCGAGTGTGTGAGCAAGTGCAATCGACCATAAACAATCTCGTCTAATTTGAATGCGCTCCGCATTGTGTCATGTGCAGTGCGCTTAATTCGATGAATCATCGGTGGAAAATAGATTCATAGAGTGGTCAGTTAAGACTAACAGTTTGACTTCAGATGAATTACGCCTGATTCTGTGTATAAAAAAAAACATACGGTGTACTGTCTTTCGACTTATTAGCATCAAAATCGATAAGTAGACTTTTAGCACTTTTGGCACTTAATTTACACTGTTCCATACTTTACGTCAGTTTAAATGCGTAGTTTTTGTAGTTCCAAACGTTTATCACGTGAATATACATTCTTATCACCCAACGCATACCAGGCAGCCTTTTTGTTTTTGCATGAACTGCATAGGTTATAGTTGAAAATTGGAAATATTGTTGCATACGACACTTTAAAACATCGGAAATTCTATTCTAATAACAGTAGAGAGTAAGTGCACAATACTCAAAGGTCACACGAACTACTGTGGTTACTTCATCGATAGGCGGTAGTTCATACTCCTCACTAGTCAAGCATCCGCGTTGATACCGACAGGTACTGGCTGCTTGTAGTATACTAATCTGTCCATTTTTTATACATTTATTTTACATTGAGGATATGACTTGCTGTACGGAGGCATGTTTGTTGGAACATGTGTGCTACATTTCCAAAACAGATACATAAAAACCCACACAACTTAATTATAGCTCACAAACCTCTCTGTGCATAACTGCCCATTTGCCGTCATCGCAACAGTGACCAACTAATCCCGGCACACATCAGTGAATATCAGTTTCACTTTTATGCCAGTTTTCCTATTGTTTACATAAAAGCTACCCAACCATTATTATGTAAAATATCTTTGGGATATTCATTGCTCCTAAGTTGGAATGGTCTAAACATGTTGTGTAGGTAATTAACGTAATCTAACATCTCGTCGGACATTGCAAATTCCACATAATTTGGTTGTCTACAGTCCGGGCGTTGGTTGTACGGCACGCTGGATTCTGCGAAGGATTGAACAATGTTGTTGAGGTTAATATCAACCGAGGAATCGTTTGCTAGTGTGTAGTTGAGAAAACTAGATAAGCACAACAAACTTCTGCAAATCATTACAGACGGTCACAACAGACTGCAACCATGTCAGCATTTATCTTGATCTCTAAAGTTAGTGACCGCAACATTAGTAGTTATTTTTATCTTATTCAGTCAAAACATTTGAGTGATTGAGAAACGCTGTTTACACAATATCTTCAGATGTCTCCTGATCTCTGAAATTAGATTCTTCATGTTGTTCATAGAATGCATCTCTAATAATTGTCAGTTTAGTTCACTTTATTGCCATAAGTCAATCTTGTTTAGATTTTAATACGAACACTGTTATTCAGTTTACTGAAGTTATCTAATTCGTCTCACTGAAGTGTTATAATGAACACTGATTTAACCAGGTTTTCATTACTGTAATAATATAGCCATTATCTCGGATAAAGTTAGTAATTGATATCAGTAAAACTGTGGTCTACTGAGTAATGATACTTGTTACTGAAACAATATATATGTATGTAAAATAGTCACTGTGTAACAGACGATACCGTCATGTGGTCGATGGGATACGAGCTGAGTCGATGACATGTGAGATATTAATCTGGATTTCTTTCAGATTGTTCCTACAGAACAAATTCAAAGATAAACTAA
>JTDE01001698.1:71555-96386 GCA_014338405.1 Paragonimus skrjabini miyazakii | reverse complement strand
GTATAATAGACTGTGAGTTTAGGGTGTCTTGTGACACAATGTTCGCCGTAAATTAAAAAAACGAAAATAAATGCACGATTAAAGAAATACTTTAACGAGTTTCCGTTTGAAGGAACAAAACTAACGTAAAACACATTATGGAAATTGACAGGTTATAGAATCAAGACTAAACAAGAGGCTTCATAATAATGAGCGTGATAAATGACATGGCAAACTAATACCATTCCTCATTTATTTTACAGGATGAGTATGCTTCTCTCTGTGAGCAAGCGAATTCACCAGAAGCTGGTGGTTTACCCATTGAATATTGAATAGTTCATAGTTTAAATTTGAACACCGGAATTGTTGATGCAAGTGATGTAGTTGTGATATCAACGAAAAGTCGTCCAGCCGGATGACAGAAAGAAGGTAACCAAGCTTGGCCAATTTTACAGAGGTATAATTACATAATTTATCCCCGTGTTGGTTTTATTGATTTGACCCCGAACCCGAATGAAACAGTGGCTATAAGGTATGTTTGTTCGTCGACAGTTCTAATGTTTAGAACAAGGTTAGTTGGATAATGTTCAGGCTTGAAAAAAGTGACAATATCCACAGATTCATGTAAACATGCCGTTGATTTGCAATTGCTGCCAACACACTGCAACTTGACTTGTTTTTGTTTGACTTTCTGTGTTCGAAACCAATTGCAATAACAACGGTTTTAATTCTATCCGTGATCTTTCCGCATTGAATAATGGTTACCTAAGCTTAATAACAAGTCAGAGGCAATCGTCATCCGACGGTAAAACCTCTCCTGTAACATGTTGAGTATTTTAAAATACTGGGAACGGTTTTGATGAGCTCCCATTGTTCATTCCCACTATTTTTATAAAGTAAATTTGTCTCATCCATTATTGGTTATGTATCAGCAAAGTTCGAAATGAGATCTGAGAACCGCGTAATCATTAAGAGTGTGACAATTTCCGATAAATCAACACTGTGATAAAAGGCGTCGCTACCGGAAAATGTTTTATATGGACGATCAAGTTATGTAGAAGAGGTAATAGATTCGACGGGGAAAATAGTGTAAAAACACCAAACACACTCAGACTGATGATGATGACAAAGGATGGACGCAAACAAGAAAACCATACCCGCTGTTTTGCCCAGAGGCTGTGTATTGAAATGGTTGTATGTAAATCTATATATGGTTCACATTTTTGACAAATGTTTGTTACAGCTGACTGTTAGACACAAAGATGAATAACAGAGATCAGCGGAAGGTAAAATCTTTAGGGAAGATATGAAAGGCTATGTTTAGAGGTTCGGGGGAAACTAAGCACGAGTAAGTGACACCATAGTTGACAAGCGCCAGGATACAATACCATAGATTGTCGTACAATTTCTATGCTTACTGCAAAAAGAAGGACCCTCGTCGAGAAAGCGACCTGACGTTCCTGGAAGGGGGTTCTTATAGGAAGCACCGTACAGTTAGCACATGTTGACACATTTTACGAGGCGGTATTGTGGCACCGTAATATCGAGGCTGTTGTTGATATATATATATATGTATATATATATATGTATATATATATGTATATGTATATATATAAAGTATCAAAAAGGGGCACACATTGAGTGGCGAACGGTTCATTTTAACGTTTCAAATCCACACTAGGATCCGTTATCAAACATATATATATATATATATATATATAAATATATATATAACAGCATAAATGCTTCACCTGTTAACCTGTTTACCTACTTGGTCCTTCTCACAGGATGCGCTTGAATAAGCTGGTCAGTCAGGAACCCACACCCATCACTCACTATCATAAATTGTATGCAAATGTTCTCTCAGTTCAATGCGGGTTGTCAGGTTGACTGCTTCCAGTTTCCCGCAAATCGCTCGAGTTTGGTTAGCCATGACTGGGGCAGTTAGACGAACCGAATACATGGTCGCGCGCACACACATACACAGGAGTATTAATTCAACTTTACTCCGGTTGGTCGCAAATTAACGTGGTTTGTCAGAGTAGTAATGGCTAGGATTACATGGTCTGACTTTGCATATATTAACGCCGTATGTCGACCAGTTTACCTATGTACCAATGACAATGTAATACGTCAATTCCGTATGCTGATCACATGGGCATCACCCCGGAACATCGAAGTTAACCGGTGATGGGTGGCCTATACGGTCGGTGTAAAGGGATTTGTGACAATTGACCTAATATCAATGATTTCCTAAATGTCACGTGTGCGTGTGACGTGACCAGCAATAACAAAACATCATCGTATGAGGTGTAATTTTTATATTCTTGTGACTTGTATAATTTGCGGTAAGTATAATCGATTGTTTGTGTTTGCGAAGTCGAAACGTCCAGGCTGAGTTGACAGTTTAAATCAATGTCATAACATGAGCGATCACATGACGTTTCCCAAAAGGCCTACGAGTTACTGCCTAAAGTTTTGTAATTCGTAAGTTCGCAAAGGGACACCGGAGATATTTGGCTTTATTTGTAGTCATCATAATCTTTTCCCATCTCTTTTTACTTCATCGTTCCGTCATTCTACCTGTTTTCTCTCTCTCTCACGCGTGTTTGTCGTATAGTATAGTCTGGACCATCTTTATAGCCTTTTCTCCCACTCGCTCCCCGTATTACTTCATTGATTACTCTATCTGGTGGATTCATGAAATATCCGGCCGAGAATACCGCTATGAATAAATAAGCTATATATTGTTGATACCTGAACTCGACTTGCGAGCGAGCGATAAGGCAAGTCGATATTTCATTGGAACAGAAAGTACGTACGAGGTGTGTCCTACGTTCGACTGCGCGGCAGACCCGCCGGTAATCGTATTCGCTGAAACAAACATTTAATTTTACGCACAGGATTACGACAAAAAAACGATACGGAAGATACTCATCACTCAAACACAGTCATTGATAATTAAATAGGGTCATTACAAACTGCTTCTATTCTCGTGTGTATAATAAGTCAATATTTCTTGACACAATGAGATTATTTATTATGAAGGTTAATTTACTCTCTACATTTCTCTCGCTAGATCATTAAATAAACATGCTGGCAGTGCACATTCACAGCTCGTACATTCTGTAGTTTGTCGGTCACGAACTGAGGCAAGAATACCGTAACAATAAACAAATTTTCTGAATATTTCGGATAATGTGCCAAAGGTAACTAATTCCTTCGCCACTGTCTACTTTTCGGCTTATCTTGAAATCGTTGATGAACCGGTCTTAAATATCCCCCTAGCATTGAATTGATTGAAGAAATTAAGGATAAGTGATCCAGAATCCAATCCTGAAGCAATTACTGTCATTAAAACTATCAACCCATTTATGTCTTGTGTTTATTACTGCATCAATATTTTTTTCTATACTGCTGATAGGCTCCTTAGTTTAGTCCACTTTTGTCTGTTTCTATGTTTTGACAAACTACAGTCTTTCAAGCAAATGCTTAGGCACTTGTGTATACTTTTCCAATCATTCCATAAAGGTTACTGAAAATATTTTGAGGTTACGATAAAGCCATAAAGTCTACCAATACAAACAGTCGATACTCGAAGATAAATTTGGTATTCATATTGTACTACACAGATAAACCGGGAAATTTACATCCTCAGTTATTCCGTCATCCTGGTCAGAGGATACTCGGAACGAGGTTGGTTGTAATTCTGTTTTGTACTTCGAACTAATCATGGTGGGATAAAGAAAGGCACATTTGGTCATTCCAGTTGACCTGATAGCAGTTCCTTCATAGGCTGATCTGTTTTTATCAATTATCACTTCGGATTCACCAACCCTAAACGGTAAACGTTTCATCATTCTGCTTCCAGAAACTTTTTATTCCATTTTCTTCCCACAGGCATGATCGTCACTTGACAGTCCAACCATCTGTTCCACCGAGGAGAGTTGTACCGATGTCATTGAATAGTTCACAATCATTGTCAATACTAGCAAACTGGTTATGGTCAGCTCAAAGTACGCGAATGTCTTGTTTCAAATTTTAATCAGCCCTCGTTTACGGTAACCAACAGAACAGAGAGCGAAGTGTTCAGGACACGCCCAGTCTCAGATAATTACTACCAAATATTTGGGAAGTTCTTCTTGTCAGTATATCTACTGATCCGTATATATATATATATATATATATATAATGATGTTCTCATGAGAATCCGGCTCCTCACTTAAATGTGTTCGTCCTATTCAGCATTCGCATATGCAAACTTAAGTTCTAATTAGTTATACTGTTATCCTGTGGTTTTCCCAGCTCTTGTAAAAAAACATCTCTAGCTTCTAGACAGATCCATGAGGTGTCTAGTCCGCAACAACTACGACGATGTGTGCACGTCGTTTATCATTGGTATTGTTACGGAATCCCACATGAAGGTGTGCAAGAAATCTTGACGGTAACAGTCGTAGTCTGGTTTCACACTAGTCACGGTATTTATTCAGTCCTGTACTAGGATCAACGTATGCTCTCACCCAAACACTCATATCTTCAGTCCAGTTAATTGTGAAACTATTTATCTGAAACTCTTCCTGCAACTGCGTATATATCAATGTGAACATTTTCGTTACTTTGTTTAAACAATACTGGATTACATTCGTTCGGTTCCAATTGTTTTCCACTATCATAACTAGTATATTCTTATTTTAAATATTCCTGAACATGTTCCGATATCTTCTGACTTTCGGGAAATATGAAACAAATACTTGCCTTGACCTGTTATACATCCTTTCATGATGCTTAATTGCACTGGAACTACTGACAAATATCTGAAGTCTCATATTATGTCCAAATGTGAATTTCAATAAACACTGTTTCCAGCTGCACCCTTGTGTTATCTATCATTTTCCCATTGTGTCAACCACTTCCGTAAATTTCGTTTCGGGTATCCTTAGTATAAGCCATCTAATCCACAAATGCGTCCATCTTGAGAATGTTGATGGACTGCACAAATTCCTTTATCCTTTTGTGCAGTTCGCCGATTTTGACGGAAATATGCGGATTTCCCTGTACCAACGAACGCCACATGTAGGAGCAATGGCCGCTGGACAGATGATCCGTTGAAATTACAGGTCAAACAAGCAATCGACACTTTGAACAAATCAACACTCAAAGCTAAATACTAAAAAAAATAGGTACTGTATTTGTAGTAATTTACTCATTCGCTACTCCGTTCTGCTGTTCAGCTCTAACTACTCTGTCTAGATATTAAACCAGTGAACTAACACTAACATGTAGCAAATCGCATATGAGGGTAATACACGTAATTGGATGGCACTCCGGTCTGTATGGGCATTACACACTACGCTGACTCACTTCTGTCTAATCATGCGTAGGTACAAACGATCGATTTGAACGTAGCCATCTCCTGGCCGTATTTCTTATTCGGGGCACAAAACTGTGCGTGAAGGCTATGCATCACGGATTCACTTGATGACAAAAGCCTTTCGGATGAATGCGCTACCTAGCCACTGGATAAGGCAGCCTGATCAGTAGTGGTCTAACATCAACAAGCTCCGTGAGAGTTGACAACTCCTGAATTCCACAAAATTTTTAATCCGTCGAATTGCCTACCTATTTTCTGTTGAACATTATTTGAGCTAAACGTAAACGTCACCCTATCAATAACCATTTATATCTGGTACTCACTTATCTAAGACCTTCGGGTGATCGTATTATAATTGTGTAGTCGCAAGAATAATTCGGAAGAGTGGATCGATTGAAACACTCCGAAGAACGCTTGATTCTGTAAGCATTGTTCGCTAGGTCCAGAATTTTACTCATACGAGTGGCAAATACACGGATTCAAGATGGTTGTTTTCTGTTTGGCATGTGCCGATCCATAATGCCCTTCACTCTACATTATTGATAATGGTTCCTGTGCCATGAGTCAGTAAGAAATGACAGCGGGGACATTTAAAATCGTCAACAAATTCACATTAGGTGTACAATAATCATCGTCCGATAGATTTGGAGACAGGTAATCTGTCACCTGATGTGACGTATATATTCGGTCAGTGATTTGGATTTGCTTAAAATGAATAAGGAGGGTGATTCAATTTAACCATACTCTTGGACATTCCTTCGGACACAAAGCTTTGACCCTATCTGTTTCACTGTCATATTTGAACAAAGCTGTGTTAAACACATTAACCAGGCCTATACTAACATCGATGAGACACGCGTATATCAACGATTAACGTAGGGAGGTTGAGAGTGAGCGATCAAACGGGGGTCTCGTTTTTTATGTGAGATGACAGACTGTTTTTGATTGAACCTGTTAAATCATCTGTGGACTGTCCAAATTAAAATCATGTTGGTAATTAACTTGTCAGTTGTAGTGTGGTTCCGTAAAAATTCGCTTATTGATGGGTATCGAACACAGTGCCAAAAACAAGATAATGAATGAGCTTCCTAGACTGAGAGGTTTCATTATCCGGAGGTTTGCTGTTAAAACTAATGTGGCCTCGAGTAGACTTAAAGACACTGAGATTGCAATGTATTATCCCCGTTTTCTTCGCCGTTTTCAGTTGCTTTTGAAAAGTAGTGTACGATCTAATGAACGATGGATGGCTTAGTAACGAAAATTTAGCATCCACTCACATGACTAAATTACAAAATCGATAGCGAACTCCATAGTTTGTAATCCTTATGTAAAGAAGAAATGGTACTATGTAGAATAGTAGGAAGTTGGATGTTCACTGATTGACTACTTGATAAATCATTACGGAAATCGGGCTACGCAGGCAATCAGTATATCTTCGTATAATTTATGACATGCCCTCAGCAACACTTTGAAACAACTAGTTGATGAACTTGCACAAAATATGATCATCAAAAAAATAACTAAAGTTGAAAATAGAAAGAAACAAGCTACATATGTATTCATGTAGATTGAATATCACCCACAATTGATCGCAGCCGTCGCATTCCCATAGAATTTCCAGTCGGCCCATTTCGAAAAGAAGCACTAGACTGGAATTTCGATCTCATTAGAGGTCGTCAGTAGTGCACCTCATCGCCACTGCCTTTTGCTAACATTTTTAAACTTGTCGACGTATCACATGCAACCTAGGATGGAATTGGATGGAAAATGTTAATTGGAAATCATTGTTCGCAGATATGGATAGCATGATAGTTGAATCCTTACGATCGCAATTCAAAGTCGGAAATAAGCACAACTTCAATGGAGTGAGACTGTGTAAACAAAATAAAATGCGATGCCATCCATCGACTAAGATCGACTGCATAAAAATGAAACATTCTAACTTAGTAGTACGATCAACTGTGAGACCCAGTTGAGTGCGCTCAAACTAGACTATGATGCTAACTCTAATCTGAGATCGAGGCTTCCCCCTATGAAATGTTGATCGGAATAATGGACAAAATTCAGCCACTGCGGACTCAGCAAGAATTCAACGGAATTTTCAACCCTCGATTTAAACTAATGCCTAAGTCCTAATGTGATAACTGAAAAGAACTCTTTTCTTGGCAATCATTTTTTTAAGTTGGTGAATTACCCACCTACTTCCAGTTTGTGAGGGAAAAAAACAACCGATAATCACGGCAAATAAAATAAGTATTTTAGCAGGCCCATATTTATGGATGATGTAAAATGAAATCAACCGAGAGAATACATCCTATGAAGATCAACAAAACAGTAAATGAAGTAGATAAGACTCTGATGAATTAAAGTAATGTGACCATGATAAGAAACTATGATCATGAAGCTGTTGAACGAACATATTTGGGAAGTGATAGCCATTCACTGGATAAAAAGATGAGAAATAGAACAGTGTTCTACGTATCAGTTGCGTCAGAAAAAAAACAATGTTAGGACGGAACGGAAATGATTGAGAACAACTCATGCACTGTACACAAAGCATATCCGTCATACAGATAATCAAACGAATCTGTCGAAAATCTGTCGCTTAGGGAGCGGATTTCCAAAGTGCATATGAACTATGAATGACCGGTCATTTTCCAAAGCCCACTATCAAAAAATCACACATGGCTGTCCACCTTGGCAAACACCATGTTCTCCCTACTTTGTCTTTGCAAAACTCATAATAGCCAAAGTGATTAGACCGGTACAACGAGACGGTTGTTGATCGATACGCATGAACTTAGTGGTTCAACATTTTATAACCACACGGTCTGGGATGTGATTAAGCCACTATCTAAAAGAGGTGACATGTCCAAGGTAGCCTCATCCAAGACACTCAGCTATTTGTCTACTAGTGAGACGAACTGGATGCCACACTTCCGATCTCTGTCATCCCAGTGGTTAGAATGTGAACACCAACACGTATCTTAAATGGATACATATATTTGAGTTCGAGCTGGTAATAGCTGTCGTCCGCAACAAGTCAAATAAAGCTTGGTAATAAAATGTTTTGCTACACAATTCATCCAAATAAGTGATCATGATCAACAGAATTGAATAGTGACACGAATTTTAATCACGATGGTTCAAAGAGTTACTGTCCAGATTCAATGGTTGATAAAAGTAAGTAGACTTGTGAAAAGTCACGTGTAGTTCGTTGTAACTTTTGCAGCTGGGCAGACTTGCCTCCGGCTCTTCTCAAAAAAAGACCCTGGACTCGAGCCAAGTCCATGTTAAACATAGCCATTTGTGTATAGCCTTGCCATTACCGGGATTTGCACTTTGCTCCAAGTTCTGACGAGTTTTCCGTGTTGACCATTGCGGTGCTGATTTTACAAAAGTTCGACCAAACATTAAACTAACATTATGTACTGTATTGTATCGTACTAGGCGTTGTATTGTATTATGTGTTAAGGTACTGTATTAAGGTCCCCTATTCGTCCCGAGATGTGACACAGTAGCCATTATGTTCGTTTTACTGAAAATCAAAACCTATAATTTGAATCGGAATGACTAATTTAATTTAATTTATTGTGCATTGGTTCGATTCACGTCATATCGAACTCAAACATGATAACTGGCAAGAAAGTTATTTTAAAAACTTCAGGCTTGACTGATAGACCAACAACATGCTTTAAACACGATGGATTGAAACATCCATAAAACTGTCATATGTGGTAAGTAGAAGAGATGTTCATATGCTTTTTGCTGGACATTATCAGTAGTTTGATTGAGCGCTGGTAGAAGCTAACAACTCAGCCTGTGAAGCCAAATTTTACATTCACTACAGCTCAACTCCACAGGTTCATTTCGCCCATCTACTATGTAAGTATACATTGACTTATGACTGGGGTTATGGCAGCCAAGATTGTGACGTTAACTAGTATACGGCCTTTCCAGCATGGATTGAAACAGCCTCACCCGTTGCTTATCAGCTATCCGTTTGGAATTCGTGAGCAGTTCACCTTAGAGCTTATATCAAGCTCGTAGACCTTTAGTTGAACGTGTGTGTTCCATGAACAGTTCTGGTTTTCAATTCAGATACCATGTACGATACATTAAGTCGGTGCAAGATTGAGAAATCCAGTGAATCGTCCTTAAACAGTCGAGTAACCAAGTTCTATGGACTGGGGTCCGAACAAGTGGCCAAGGGTAAGAGTAATGACTGGGTACGTTAACGTACACATGTAATGTACGATGCAGTGCGAAAATATTTCAAAAATGTCATAAAGATTTCCAGCGTCAAAACTGGTTGAACTTATTCTGGAAACAGTGAAAAGTCGTCATTTTACCCATCACTGTGAATAAGATTCGCCGATGTAAATCTTCAGTTTCTGTGAATTTGAGATATCTTACTTTATCTGTTCTGTTACCTTACTGCTGTTATCCATCATTTAGAAATCTCTTTCATTTTGCATTTTGGAACACTATTGAACTGACAATTGATATCATGCTGATTACAAGGCAACCGTCACAGCTTAGCTTCTATGCTGGAAAATGAATTTGGCAACGGAGAACGCCGCAGTTTTCCAGGATTGCCACACGTGGTCATTTCATTCACGGTGAACAAGGAACAGATACACTTCTACTACTAATGGAATACAATATTCACAACAGTCTACAAGTTGATTTACATTATTTAGTTCACTGGAATGAGAATTAGAGTATTCGTTGTGTGTTACTTTTTGTGACTCAGACTCTACTCAAATTGAGACCAGATCAGCAAAACTGGTAACTGGATGCGCGGTTTCTTCAACAGGAATTCAATGCTAGTCGACAATTGCATACAAATGTACATCTGATTACTCTTAAGGGTGTTCGAAGGGAAATTACCTTGGTGATCAATAAGTAAGGGATTTACAAAGGTCATCAATCACGTCTGGGCAACCCGACTGACTACATTTTTTGTGGCGTTATGATCTGTTCCACCTACAGTGTCAACGACTGGACGGCTTGTGGGTATGTCCTCGATCACACGTCGATCATAGGGGTGACTTCGACGCGTGACCATTTTCCGCGTCCGTCTCCACCCCGTTCACAACACAGCATCCTGATTGGTCGGAAACATTTAAACGTGCACGTGGCAATAGGTTGGCCAGGCAGCCGGACTACCAATCACAGACCTCGTTGTTCTCAAATGGCATGACTCTCGCATTATGGGTGATGCAAGCAAAAGAGATAGGAGGCTGAAAAAACCTATAAAAGCCGATTGATGGGCTAGTCATATCGGGCCTTTCCATACGCTACGTTCCGTTCTGACCATATTGTAATCCACCACCTCTGCTCACTGCCCGTGCAACACCCTCTGTTTCGTTGATAAATATTCCACTATTTGTCTCAAAATTAATGTTTGTTCCAACCATGTCCACGCGCATTTCGGTATCTGAACGAAGTGTTATTTCGGGATTGTCTGAGAAAGCTGAATGCAAAGAAAACGTCCGGGATGACTCGATCAAACGCAACCTCGACCTGACGAGAGTGACACTAGCAGAACTGGATCGCAATGTGGTTCAATTACAGTCATCCTCTGACAGTCATGCCCGACGTCAGCTGAACCAGGTAATTACCAGATGTGAACCTCAGAAACAAGCGAAACCTCGTCCTGCATCCAGTCTCGGTTTTACTCCGGTATCTCGACGAAACGAACGTGAAAGAAATAGAGTGAAACTGTTAAATCTGGGATTCGAACGTCTACGTTCCGTGGTACCAAGTCATACTGGAGAACAACTGAGCAAAATCTCCACCTTGAAGAAAGCCATCTGGTATATAGAGCATTTGGATAGGGTGTTGCACGGGCAGGAAACAATATCAAAAGAAAAACCTGCCTCGGATGAAAGTTTGCCTCGAACTCCGACGATTCCGTCTAGCCAATCACTCGAGGTAAATGTACTGTCCGGCAGACGCGATCGAGCAGGCAGAGCGGACAAAGCGATGGGAATGGCCTCCTGGCCTTCCTCCGAAAACATTCCGGGGGTTCTCTGTACTAACCTGGGAGGAAGGCCAGCCGAACGTAAACCACCATCACCTATTTTCCCTCCCAAATGGGGGTATCATGGTTTAAACGACACAATAACGAATATCAGTTCAACTCCGAAGGTTCTTAATCAGCCCATCAATAATTCGTATGCGCGACTTTCCGAATCGGACTCTTCACGATTAAAAGAATCTGGTTACTGGAGCTTAGAGGAAAATAGTGTACAACCTTTACCAATACAAAGTTATCGACAAACATCTGGAACATTGTTACCGCAACCGGTAATGAACTCACTGGGGAACTTTAGTGCACTGTTCCCATACTATTGCCAAGAAGTCAAGCACCAGCCGTTGGTAACGCAACCGTTTCTCCGTCCAGCGTCCCATAAGAAGACTTGAATTAGACTTACATCTCTATATATCCGACTTGACTAAGGTAAGCACTTGAAGCATACTTTTGTATAACTATAGCGTCTTACAAGATTAACAACACTCCTGAGGAAGGCTAGTCGAGGTGACTGAACCGTTGAGTTTTACAAATTGCTCGTTTAGTCGTGGTCTCCCGTCTGCTTGTCTGACATCATATCCGGTTAAAGCCTTCCTGGGTTTATGCATTCACTATGCTGAACTCATAGTACTGTGTACGTTAAATCTTTCAAGCGTAACTCAATGCGCATGTAATGTGATCTGCTTGTACCGCCCCCAAAAAAATATCTGTTGAAAAATACCATGGAACGTGCGCATACAGTTTACGCTTCATCACAGCTGGTAATGGGACACAAATACTGTGTCCACCATAGTGACAATCCATGTCTCCCCCATTCCGTTGACCAATACGATTTAAAGGAGTCATTTGGTGGCAGAGCTTGACGGTGTGTAGACCACCGTCAGGCTTTCGTTAGATTCACGCGTGTGCTTGCATCAAGTGTTGTCAATATTCTCGCAGAACTGTTCAACAATTTCTGCTCATTATCATTTTATCTAATGGATGTTCATTTAACTATTTGCGCAGCTAAATACGGCATGACAATCATTGTATTAAAACTTTGGTATTCACTTGTCCACTTGCAATGTGTTTTAGGAAATAAAAAAAAACGGTTTCTACATCCCTGTTTACAGCATAGCTTCCTTCCACAAAGTTTTAATCTAAGTGCTGTTGGTTTCTATTGCAATTTAAATCCAACCATTCCATGAACAATTTCATTTTAATAGATTGCCGTCAACCGAAGTATAGGCTTCATTTATATTGTAGTTTCCGAGTTTGAAAATCAAATTTTACGTAAATAATAATTATTACGATGCAGGATTTGTCTGTTTGTTTCTAGTTTGTGATAATGGACTTAAGATATACATTTCATTTAGGTCTGTTCACCAGTTGATTCATACCATTTATGTGATAAAGGCTGATTTATATAGCTTTAATTAGGTTTCACATGGTTTAGTCCAACCGTCATAATAGGTGATATGAACAGGTGTCATGATAATAAGTGTTACTTGTTGCAAACTACTATCCGAATGCCTATCAACAGGAGAAGTGTATTCACAACACTTTTATGACATTACTCCCTTAAAGAAATGTTGGAACTGTAAATTTGCTTTGACCTCAATGTTGTACAGTCCAGATGAGTTGCGGTTCAATGCAATTTAATTGTGATATATATATAACTTGTTCTGTGTAGCGATAGAACTAATATGACTGCTTTCTGATCAGTGTTTATTCATTTATTTGTTTCAGAATGAGTTTAACGCTTCAATTCTCCTCGGGGAACATTTGAACATGGTAACCATGGAAACGGATTCTGAAGAAATTGATCCGGGACGAATTCGACTCAAAGGAAGTGTATCTGTACAGGGAAATTCATAATGGCAGTCACACACGATTTAATGGATCGATGTATTCACTGGTATCTAGGGTCTCACAGACATTGCCTACACTTTATCGAGATCTTATTATAATTATTATTCTCATTATTATTATTATCATCATTTTTCTGTTTTTGCTTTTAATAAAACTGCTTGTAAAGTTAAAAAAATACGATGGAATTTTGCAATTATTAGATCATTGATGGATTGAATCGTGTTGCCTACCTGGTGGCGGTGTTTAATCTATGGCACACTAAGTCGTTTTCCTAGGTACGAGTTTACCAGACGCGAAATAGAAAAAGGCCGTTGAGAGGAAAGACCGACTGTTTATTACACGTAATATACAGAGGGTCTCTTATAGCGCTAGAAATGGCACCGACACGTAAATTGGATAGAGAGTCTAGAGACCGGCTGTCGACGAGCGATTAAACCGTAAGAGTGTAACTCACGTGTGCGTTCGGGTTCGTGCCGTAGTCACATGGCATGCAGACAAACAATCGGACAACATGCATCATACGAACTTTCTTAATAGCCTAGGTTCAATATGCTACTATGAGTTTTGGAACTATTTTACACATCATACCACAGGCAGGTCAGTGAAATCCCCAGGTCGCTACAGTGTAGTTCCATTGTCAGATAAATTATTTAGAGGTCAGATAATGCAGGCCTCAATAAGATGTAGACCACAGGAAATAATCTGTTGGGTGTGCCTATCGAAATGGTGAATGGTTGAAATTAAATTTCACCTCTCATTGGAAACCAGATCAGTGAGATATTTTTCTGAATAATCATTATTAACCAATAACGATAAAACAGGTGTACATAAACAGATGTCCCGTAAATGATTCTCGAATTGTCTACGATGTTTGATTCTTATCGGATATGTGGCATATGAGAAAGCCTCCTGTAACTAATCTCTCAGTCTAAGATTTCGTAGCCACTGTACACTGTTATAAGCTCATCAAGAAAAGATTGTTGACGATACATTCAGATTTATTGAAGATATTTTTTAAGTGTAAAGGATAGTGATTCCAACAGGTATGTGGGTCGGAGGTAACCATGCGCCCCTGTAGATGTTACTTTTACGGCACAAAGTTATACATAGATAACTACAGTAAATTCTCTTCAAGCTATGACTACAAATTCTAGCAATCTAGCTTGATCATGGTTACTTATTTTTAAAGGTTTCTTCTGATTGTAAGTATGTTGGGGCGCAAAACTAAGACCTGATTTGTCCTTGACATTCTTCAAACTAACTAGACTGAAACTCATCTACACAATGCGATTCATTTGACTAAGTAAGCGAACTCTCGTGTTTTACCAGCAAGTAGTTGTGGATGGCCTGTCAAACTTGGTAAATTTCCGTTGACATTTGACAGTACCACAGCAACTGCACGGTTACTAAGCTAGGTGAATCGTAGAGGGGGACGACACTGAAAGATGCTGGGGCTGTTAGATCCGCCGTAGTGTGTCAAAATCTTGTTTGTAATCCGGCCAACTAGTCGGGGTGCTTTTGATCAAAAAGTATTCAACGCTGTTTGACATGGCATGACACAGGTTGACTTTCGTACTTCAACATTCTGGGCGACGCAAAGTGAATACAACTGCTACGACAAGCAGTTAATTTCACCTTGAAACCAAAACAGCAATTCCGTTTTTGTCGTTGATAGGACTGTAAACAAATCATAAAGCACTGTAATCAGACCATAGTACAATCGCACCACTTCACTTACAGTTACAAGAGGCATTTGTTCTGGCGAGTTATCAAGGCAAGGAATACGAGCACCAATTTATAAGTAGTCGATGCAATAACAGTCATCCTAGATCATGGGTATGTCATACTGTATATGCTATTATGGCCCCAGTTAATCGGGCGAAATGAAAACATTCTACCCTGGAATGCGATGTACTGGTAGCCCTGAACTATACTAAAGCGTTTGTAACATTGATACCAAACTGTAGAAGTCAGGATATGAGTAAACTATAAACAACTGAATAATTTGGGGAGCGAATTCATCGAATCCATCACGTGTTACCTTCTATATTATACTTTGGATTTCTAGAAAATAGTTTTAGTTGTGAATAACTCTTTGGCTATGGGAATGAATAAGCACATCTACCGTTATCATCACATACTCATTTGCAATCATTTAGAATTTTCTACAGATAACGTAATCATTCAGTCAGCTTCTGTTTTCATCGTACACAAACAAAATAACTGATCTACTCGTCCTAGATTACTAACAGATTGGTCTAAGGTCAGCCGGGATATCTAAATAGAGAGTCACTGAATCAACACTAGCACATAGACAGTTGTCTTATGTGTTGATGTAACAAGTGGAACCGAAAATATTGGATTTTGACCGTCATGTATTTTGGTCACTATTGTTGTCTACCTACTTACAGTTTTCCAATATCATTTCAGTTAATCTTTCAATCAAAACGGAGGCCAAACTAGTATTTTCGTAATGGGTTCAAGGAGACAAACAGGCATAGATGATAAAACTTGATGGGGTTATTACTACATGGCAGAGACTGTTTTTCAGTTCAAGTAAACCAAATTTTCATTGCTACATTATCGCAAATTATTGAGCACATATCAAATGACATTTACAAAACCCATCATGATTTATCATATGGCTACTATTACCAAATCTAAATCACTATGATCGGTTTGGACACTAGATACTGCCAGATCGTGCAATGATTCGACTGAACACAGAACGGCGAGGACCAGGTTGGTCTACAAACATGGTAACTGACTTGAAGAAATTGTATAATTGGTCTGTCTTTATGAGGATCAACAACTGGAATCAAATTATGAAATTGATCGTAAGTCTAAGTATACCTATCAGAAGAGGTAATCTGCGAGATAAGTAAATCCTTTAGTGCATTTCCATTAGTCGCAAAGCATGTAACTATCGGGTTCTTAGAGCCAATCAAAACTCATTACAATATCCTCGATTGGAATGTTTAATGTTAAATGAGTGCGTAGTTTTCAATGGGATCAGCTCAACGTTACTGTTAGCTGAAATGTAAAAAGATCACTAATGATTTTGACAATAGTCAGCCGGGCAAACATGTTGAGGGTAACGTTAACGTCGGAAGTTCACAAACTAGACGAAGTTTAGCGAATATTTTTTGGTCGGTACAAACCAATTTCTCCTCCAACAACGGTTTTAGACCAATGTTTGGCTTACAATTTGATACGACTGGCCATCACCGGGATTACTTACGTGATGTCCACGTAACGATTGTCTTCATCAACTCCTGAGGAATAAAAACATATTCGAGATAGTTACCCCATGGACATGTGGCGTCAAGTGGTATGGATATAATGTGATCACACCAGCAATACTAGCTTGTTATAACTGATAGGAAAACTGCGGTCAGCATGGCAGATAAAGAAATCAAAGTATAACAGAAGTCATTACAATCCTTGGCCATTAGTACTCGGTTAAAGCCAGCAAAACTGTCTGTTTATTACAACAGACAGTGAGAGTCTGAAGGTTAAATGAGTGAATTGTGTGACATATATCTCAGTTCGAAGTTACGCTAAAAATGGTTACATTAGAAAACAACCTGTAGACACAAAGATTCTGGCGACTGTTTACCATAAAAACAAGTAGAGGCAAAATCAGTCATTATTCTCACACCGGACAAATTATTTATCAACTAAGAGTTAGACTGGTCAATAGAAAACATTCGATCAAACTCACATGAGCTTCCGTAATTTCTCATAATTAATACAGTAAAACAAAAGAAACAACAACGAACCATTTTCCCTCCACCGAACAGCTAGAACTGAATGATCTCTTGTTTAAGTTGGAGTTAATAGGTTGAGTTCATTGATAATATGTTGATGTCTGTTCTGCATGGACACAGTTGATAGTTGATTTTTTGCATACACCACTGTTTCATACCTCTTTTTTGCATTTCTTAAGTAGAAAATTATTATTATTGCCCCTAGGTTATTACGAACTTTATTGTGTAAGGAATGAATGCATTTCGGAGTGACCTATAAGAATTAACTAAGCTTACATTGTAAGTGCGAAAATTGTCGAGTTACATTGCAAGTACTGATTAGGTTAACAGTTGGAGTGCGTAATTCTAACATCAATGAACAGACAATGAAACACTTGAAACCAGCACATGTTCAGTCTGCTTTTGTCGAATTTCTGACATTTCTGAGAATACAATCATCACCTGAGGATTATCAACGTTGATGGAATATGAAGTAACCCTAGACAGAGACATGCACTGGACTTCAGTCCACCATCGCGTTTGGATTTTCTTCAGTTGAGAATGAACGGTCAGCTCATCGTCTGTTTCATCATCAAGTCTCGGACGTTCAGTGCGTATGTTGATCAACGTTGTCAAAAATGAGTAGGCTTTCGATTGGCTACCACATTATCGTTCTTGTGGTCATGGGACAGTTATCAACCTAAAATGACATTGGAAATGACCTCCTTTGCCGAGAAGGTTATTTGAAACCGTAATTGATGCCTCGTTTGTCCCGTCAAATGTCAGTCCTGTTTTCTTGCACTCAGTTGACGACAGAAACAAAACCCACTTTGCTATCGCACATTAGTTTACTCTGTGTTACTTTAGCTCCTCGTCGCAATGAATCATACTGATGTCATCAGTGTGTTTAGTCTGTTTATGTGGGTCTAGTTATCAGAATTAACTGGTAGAATAATCATTTCACCATAAAGTTCCATTTGAAATGGAGTAATTGCCGTGGTCCAGCAATTCGAACTATATGGGACGATTCAAGCTCAAGTTAATGGTCCAAGAGTCTTAAGTTGTGTAAAATGGATAACGCCTACGAGCCAGCATTCTATACCAGACACAGATGCTGAAAATGTTTGATCGGTAATAACTTTGCACTTTGACAAAAAGTAATGGATCTCAATGAAAATGCTGTCCAATTAACACACGAACGAAACCTGCCAAAATGTCTTCGGTTTCAAATGTGCATACACGATAAATGTTCCGTTTGAAACCATTAAACTAGTCAATATGCGTGTAGTTTTCTATGATTGACCTGAACAACGAATTTTTTTATACAAAACTCTGTCATATCTGCCAATCCAAATGGGTACAAAATAATCACTGAGTCAAACAAACTGTACTTCACCTTTCAAAATGTCCTATAATCAGTTGTTCTGTCTAAAGTATATTTACGTGTTTTTATCATTTTGATATAACAGTTAGGCACATTTCTTTCTACTTAGCCTTCTGTTCATTCTTATTTAGCTGTTTCTGATTTCACACTGACTCATCTTTGTTGAGTAGGTCGTACTCTCCATCAGTCACTTTTTTCATACAGTTAACCACAGGCACATATATTTTTAACTCTCTCCAGTTTGTATGTATTCTTTATATTAATCATATGAACCTTGTGTAACTTGATACATTAAATTACAATTCTATCCAAGTTCACGTGAATCCTTAAAGACGTTACAGAACAAATCAAGTTTCCAAATGTGTTGTACAGTAGGACGAACTGTTTAAATTATTGACTAACTCATAATTGTGTGACAGAAGCTACCTAATTCCGGAATTGACCTTTCATGTTTAGTTCCTTCCTGTAACTTGCGATCTGCAATCAGGTGTGAAATTGGTCCGCAAGTACAGTTCGATCTAGATTCCATCAAAGGTCAACCACCACATCAGTTATATCTTAGATTTCTTTCCGTTTACATGTCTATACTTTCAACTCAGTGACATATGGATCGTACTAGTTAGCGACAAATCTATAACTGTTATGTTTAAATAACCATACAGGTATGTTTGAAAGATTAGGTGTCAATAACCACAAACACTGGTGTAACATGTTCTTGATAGGCTTGTGTGGACCAACAGGACTTATTTCATGTTGTCAGCTAATATTAGCTTTGACCCCACAAACAGGACTTGATAACTGAGTAAGTTTATGTAGTGTAAATAAACGCACTAGCATGTTTGTTTCTTTCCTTCCCAAGAACCCATCAAACAGGAACAGTATGAGTGAATTTCGAACCGTTGACCCTTCGTATCACAAAATAAAAGGTAAATCCATCGAACCATTGATCATGTTAACCTTGCTTGTGACCGACAGATTAGTACAGTTTACTTGTATATCTGATGTGTCCAAATGAGGAAAATGTTGGTCAGAATGTAGTATTGGTTTGATTGTGAACATTACGAGATTTCTATAACTCGATGGCAATTGGCATAACAAAACGCACCATTGGTTACAAAAATTTTATGTAAACAGCAGTGCACGTCCGACTGGAATACACGTAACCCTGTAAGTTAAATTCTGATGGCACCTGATCGGCTTGTATTATTTATTCGTACATATAGTCTTTGTATTCCTCACCCAGTATGTTGATAATGTAACCCTATAACCACATGATGATGGAATGTGACAGAAGAATGTGTGACTCATTTTCATTTCTAGCTGGAGTGGCCATTCTAGTAGGAATAACGTTCTATTCTGGAGAACGCATTGAAAAATATGAGATTTTCCGTTAATTTTGCTTATAAAATAGGTAAGGTAACTTAAATTACCTAAGCTAGGAACTATGACGATTATTAAAAGCGTCTACTGAAATATATCGCTTCCTATGGAACACGTTGGAACGTCTGGACAAAGTGGAGAGGACAAACATATCCGGTAACCTTAGTTTGGTGCTACTAAGTCCATCCTAGCTCAAGCACATTTCGTTTGTATTCAGATTAACTGTGAAAATATGTGCCAGCTGAAAACATTGTGGGCAATCTCACATATGAAAGTGTAAAACGATTCCCACAAGCTTGGCACAATATACTATCGCTTAATTAAAATTGACAAATGTGGTTAGCTTCATTGTGTGTAGTGACATTAAAGTGACGTTTAGAGAATGATCTAATTATCAGTTTACTCTTTAGCAATGATCTGAATAGCCTTATTCTGGCAATACGTGTGCTCAGAGAATGCTCCAGAAATGCATTATGGAGTAGCGAGAAATGACACTAACCTACAAGCAAAACCCTGATGCCTTGCGTGGATAGTTTCACCCAACCATAATGCGAAAGGAACAGTGGAGAAAACGACAAATGTATGCGTCATAACGTAGTGTGCAGTCAGAACTGGAAATGTTCCGAAATATGTTACGTCCAGCCAGAAATGAATTTCGGTAGATACCAGGTGAACAACTGGCTCGACTGCTTATAGGACTCATGTCGAAATTATTTCAATGCTTACCCCCGGGATCCTCAGGGTAATGAATAAGTGGACTGGTACATCATTTGAATCGATTCAAGCAAAGGACAGTGAAAAATAATAGTTTCTAACCACTTTGTTACTATCAACGAGTAACGTAGTTGACTGGTACAAAAATAGATTGAAACTATCAAAATTTCCCCGAACTGCCATACATATGGTATCGTGACAGAAAAGGACAGAACACGGATGCTGGGCTTGCACAAACAGTCTGTCTGTCAGATATGAGCGCAATAAGCGGAAAAACGATGCACATGATTTTGTATCAGATCGGTGCACTAAATGAATTAGCAAATGAAGTGAGTAGTCACCAAAACCCGTGAACGAATAAGCCTGAATGCGTCAATGTGAGATTTGTTCGGTGTACAGTCAGATGCAAACGAAAAGTTACAAGTAATATGTTATTGTTTGGTAGTCCTAACAGTACGTGCATCGCAGATATTTTGGTACAATTCAAGCAAATTAATAAAGCAGATTGTCAACTGTTGTAAAACAGAAGAATGACTTGACTATAACAACAGAAACGGATTTAGGTGATGGCTGTTTGCTATTAAGTCTCAACGGGTTGTACGCAATCCAGCATTGTATTCAAGGAAGCTTGTGACAGTTGTGTGGTGAACGACTAGAGGGATACTCCATTATCCCCCTTTGGGACCAACCAATTTGCATGGCCATAAAAAAATCGCACAGTGGTTAACAGATTAGGATCAATGTTGGTACACGACAATTATTGAACACACACGTGAAAAAACACTATCACGGACATAGCAAAATTGCACTAAAAAATATCATTGCATCTAACTTGCCCAAAAAATTTCCTCAACAGATTTTCATCCGGTTCATCTAAATAAAACATTCTGAATCCAGATGGTTTTGCAGAATTTATTATATGGAGGTTCATTGGACGGGAATATACACCATTACACACTGTTAGAATAAAGTCTGCCTACGCGATTGAACTCATTTCGATCAAACAACGTTCTGTTCAAATGCCGTTCATGGTCTTATCAGTGAATTGAGCAATGGAAAATTCAAGCTGATAGTTTTAGGCCAAACTCACCCTCATGTAAACAAAAGTGTAACTCCCAATGAAACAGGGACACACTGTCAATGAGGTCCGGCAAGGCCAAACTTCATACCAGGACTTTTTTAAGAAGAACCAGAAGGGAGATTTTCCTGTCTACGAGAGCTGTAGTTAACGGTAGGAGATATTCACTACTAATCGGCCAAAATCTCCGACTACCCATTAGTACTCCGGTTACGACATGTCGTGCGCACATCAATAATCTGTGTGGATAATGACCTGAACCCTGTTGACTTCTTGAAAACCAACCTACTTAGACAACTGCCGAAAACCGGCTGTGAGGTTGAGAGAGGTGATCTTAAGAACTTGTTTGAAAAGCAAAACAATTTGTCCCCGTTCCAAATCTGAACAGGGAAGTTAGGAACAGTTTCTGCCCAGTGTGTCTCCCGAGCACATTTCACTGCATCTGTAGACTTATATAGCAAAGTTCAATGGACTTTGTAAAGTCAAACAACAAAATCAACATCCACACAAACACAAACGCACACTGACACATAAATGCACATCACTTACGAGGACAATCTGATACTGGTTGGCAAGTCTTTTCGTACCTAGAGGAGTGACTTCCATTTGCTAATTGTTACCGTCTCCGTGAACAGGAGAAGCCTTCAATTTTTTGCAGTGTAACATGTCCGAAAGATCTTCCCCAGGTTCAATTAGGGTCGATAATTCAACAAGTGTCTAGCAATTGACAATGCTAGTTCCTTGTGACTTGTCACATTCCGACCTGAGTCCAACATTGTGGTATTCATGACCGTTTTGCTAACCCAAACTGAAATGTGTTCGTTGACCCGACTGTGTAACTACCGGTCCCTTCTGCCTACGTAAGTGATCCGGTACTCAGATGAGAATTCATAGATGATGTAACATTTAGCATTAAGCTGTAGTAATGTCATCGCCCTGGTAAGGGAAACGGATGTAGATTTTCAGTTTAGGAGCTGTTGAATTGATCGCAGCAGCCGACTTTTGTTTGCTGATTTTCTTCACAAATACTTTCACTGTGGTTCTTAACAACATCTTTTTGGCCTATGTTTCTTTCGAACAGATGCGTCTTGCACGATAAAACAGAGTTCTCATTAAACCACGCGTGTATTAGATCGGAACAAAACTGTAAAAGCCCTAGTAAGTGATGTGCACTGATGTGTGTCAATGTGCGTGTGTGTTTGTATGCTTGTTGATTTTGTTGTTTGACCCTACAATGTCTATTGAACTTTGCTATATAAACCGACAGACATAATGCACCTGATGAGAGGCAGCGAAATCTGCTCGAGAGAAACATTGGGCAAGGAAATGTTTCTGATTTCTCTGTTCATATTTGTTTGAAGTTACGTGGTTCTATAGAAAATTTGGTTTCGATTTTTGCAAAACATATAACCTCAAGAATAACAAAGTGTTATTGCTCCTACCGGGCCTAATTTTCAAGGTTGTGACGTTTAGTTTGTTAGTTTCAAACGTAAAAGCCTCATTTGGGACTTTAGGCACATGCATATAAAAATTTGTGACTTGTAAAACCACAAAACTAAGGTTGAAAAGTACATATACAAACAGGTGACAATAGGATTTTCAGTGGTCGAAATAAGTACGTCTGTTTTAATGAAATCCTGACTTGTCTATACTTCTTACTCACCGGTCTGTGTTTCATTAGGGGAACCTATTTTAGAGACTTCATGTCAAACCACTTCATTTAGTAGGTGTTGTAAGATTAATGTCAGATGCATACACACCTTGCCAAAATATGCTTATAATTTTATCTCAAATAAACTCTTGTCATTTTACGCGTCTAACACGCGATATATACTTAGCTAAGTAAAACTGATTAATACAGACTTTCTCTCATTTATAGATTTAGCCTATAATTTGGTCAGTTCTCGGTGAGTGTGATCATGATGAGAGTTATTGTTACTAATTCAATGAGATCGTTCCATTGTTTTCTAATTGGTGAATCTTTCATTGTATTATAACCAAACGACAATCTCTAATATCTGGGTTAAATTAAAACAAAAAAAAATGACGTGCCTACTGACGTGGTGAGTAAAAATCGCTTGTCTAGTTTTAGTTTTTAAATTCAACTGAATTTAATAAGTCATACTTTGAAAATGCTATAATCCTGTCCATGGTACTCACTCTCATTATATCTCATCAGTAGTGTATATCCGTGTATGATTTGGAGGTTGAATTGTATTACTTATACGTATGAAACGGGCATGATGAGCACCCATGTTGGTCCGGAGAGGATTATTTTACTGAATATTTTAATCACTATCAAAAACAGCAATAGGATAAATTACAGTTACAACAATGAATAAATAGACCGAGGGGACTTAATCTTACATATTACTCACAAATTATTTGATAGATTTTGATCATTTAGAGTTCAGTAAATATCATGCGAGATGTTCGATAATCAGGTACGGTACAACCGATATATCTTGTAAATGTGGTTAGACCACTGTTCACCTTTTTTGAAATTTAGCCAAACATTTCTTCAAATTAAGGAAATGTACTGTTTTGAAGTAATCTAAATAAAGTTAACTCGTGCTTACATATATTACAGGAGAATACCGTATTAATTTGTAAATCTGTCACAAATTCCGTATGTTCATGTCGTCGAGTGGTCAGTACCAAGATTTGCTTTACAGCTCATCTGATCTTGTGTGCCAGTGACAATTTGGGAATGGTAATAAGTTGTTGTCAATTTTTTTATCCTTTATGATTCTGGCTGTCATGTGACCTACAAGGTTGCACGTAGTCTGTGCACTGTCAAATTGACCAAGTCTGGACACCGATCGAACATGCATAAGAACAAATTACTGTAAAGCTCAATTCTCATACGACTCGTTACAAATCAAGCTCATTTCCGTCAACAGTCTACAGATAACAACCTTCGTTCGTTTGAGGATGATCTAATAATAACTAATTCCAAAAATTGACTATTTTGCACGGTTTTAAATTTGAATTCACAGATGGAAAAGTTATGATACAGGTTTTTCCAACGTCTAATTTCAGTGCTCCAGGTTCTCAAACGTATACGCTTGATGGGGACATCAGAGGGCTTTTCACACTTGACGTAAAGCATCTGACCAGCTTATTTAGTCTGGCATATATCAACCTTTTGAATGATGTTTATGGCGTTCGATTGTCACACTTCTAGCATCACTCGTAGCCGACCTCAGGTTTCACAATGAGACAAATTTTTCGCTTGCTCTCTACTTCGAAATGATCCAAGTCTTTCTCTTGCTGCACTGTTTG
>JTDE01001698.1:54774-71455 GCA_014338405.1 Paragonimus skrjabini miyazakii | reverse complement strand
TCAACCGGATGGACAAATGTACTGCTACTATCAGGATTGTAAGTGGAGCGTGCCTACCCATGGTCCATAAAGGTGACAAAACCATCACATTCAGATGTTCTACTGTAATCAAGTGAATATTATTCTGTCTAACCAAACATTTCTGAAAAAGTAACAGCATCGCTCCCGTTGTTTCCAGTGGTCGGAATCGCCTTACTGTTGCCATCATATAACAGTACTACCTGTCATAGTACGTAATGTTTGTAGTTTTCTCTCAGAATCAGATAAGTAGTTATGTCCGCATCAATTTTACGAGTGAATCGCATCATTAATTCGAATAAGTACCAACCTTGTGTATAGTTATTCGAACCTTAATCCCATATGACTCGTGGATCTTTTCGCATGATTTCCTCAGACCCCTTCCACTGAAGGCTCAGTATGCCTAGGATTTCACAACAAAATGACTCGACAGATGAATTCTATGGCTGACAAATCTCATTTTGCTTGTGTACACGAACTGTGGTGACCTGAGAACAGATTGCTCAGTTGGAGCGTGTATGAGCTGGCCATTCCAGCCACACACGAGATGACAAGCACCCGAGCAATGTCTCATTACCTTCGGAACCCATCTGTTACGAGATTTTCGGTCCGTTGCTTTAGCCTAGTGGGTGGCGCAAGTGATTTGCCCGTCGGAACTGAGAGCGCTTGTTCATTTAACCACGTGCTCATAGTTTTAGGAAACGAACGGACTGGACTGGCATTAGAAAATGGCTGTATGCATATGTGTGTAGATGTTCGTGTGCAACACGAACGAGTACAGAGGTGTTTGAAGCACACACAGTCGCAATTAAAAAGAGTGAAACTGGACGACAGAAGGAGAACTTTCGGTTCACTAGGACAGGCAATGTGAAAGAGATGAGGGATAACATGCCCGTTGAGTGCATCAAAGCTAGATAGTGAATTGCGTGCGCTGTGTTAGTTGAATGGTTGTTGGCATGGTACGCGAAGTTGTTGAACTGATATATAACTTGATGACTTGCGTGTGAGTTACAGAATGAACAGCAAGTTATAAATTGTGGACACAACAACCTTAGTCAATACACTCAGGCGAGGGAGATCATACTGACGGAATCAGTTTTTTAGTGTGATGATAACACGTTATGTTACATATTTGCTATGTTGGAAGTTGTTCTGTGTCGTTCGGAAATACTGAGCCAATTGTAAGGATCGCTGTTTAGGGGAAATAATTCTAGTCCTATGGTTCATGCAACAGACTTCAGAACAATAGTCTCAAAAGTTCACAATCCTTCTCCTTCCCGTACATCAATGAGGTAAGAAACTGATGCGATACTTTGCACTTTTAGTCTTGATGCTCAGGTCACTGTTATTCACTCATATTGAAATGAGACATTCAAGAAGATCCGGCTGATGAGCAAAGTCATTGCGAAAATCCTGTTTGAACGTTTCATTTACATTCTTAGCCAAGGAGTGGGCTTTACTTATGTCAATTCTTTACATGACGTGTTAGAGACTGTCTACTTTTAGCGTTAATATACAATATTGGATGCTACGTCCTTTGAGACACACATTTAAGTGTCGATTGAAACACCATATGCGAATTCATTTGCTGAAGCCGCAAAACCATATGAAAGCATGAAAATTTTTTTCATAGTGTTGGTGTATGCTCAATCTATAACACTCCGCCCAAGTATGTAATATTGTTATCACTTAAAGTTAACTTCAAGTAAAGTCTTGGTGCAGGTTTTCAATACACTACTATGAGCCTCGTAGCAACGCAATCAACTGGACTGTTTTGAGCTGGTGTTCGACCCCTAACGCAGGTGTCAGCAAATGATCCCCCCTATGTCGAAAACTCTTGTTTTAAGACTGAATGTTCAGCCCAGAGTTCTATTTTTTTTACATGCGTCACTGCCACACACGTGATATATATATCCAGTAACATACAAGCCGACCGTTTTTACTCTGACTGTCTCTCACAGTTGCGGATAAACCCTAGGGCAACACGGAGACACTGGGGGACAGCGTTCTTCCGAAGTAGGAGTTCGAACAACAGTATTGTAAAAGAAAACAACAAGAACCAGCATAAGCCAAAGACCCAGTAAGCCATGCACAAGACTTACACAAACTAAAACTAAAACGACGTCAACGACACGGCAACACGTTCTGTCACACAATTCAAATTCAATATGTGCGCGCTTGAGTTCACTTTGCTCTAGTCTCCCATTTTCATAAAACGGATATCGTGATATGCATGCTACTAGTTGAAACCGGCTGAAAATTCACTAGTGCAGGACACATTGTTAGCAATCAGTAAATTTGCTGATCGCTAAGTCCTTTTACTACCGTTCAACTCCAAGTCAGATTGACACAAATATCACGTTCCTCTCCTGACCTGCGAAATTTCAGTGATTAGATTTACCTGATACCGATAGCAACACACTTGTTATTTTCATGCATGCTACCTCGTTGTATTATAATTTGGTTTGTGTTTTAGATTATTAAATATTTAGGAATGGTTGATTCGTTTCAGAGCTGACAGGTTCACCTAATTTCACTACTGTTTGTGTTTATTGTATGATACAGCTGCACATGCGAACGAACTTGACATCAGTGTATTTTCATACAATAGCTGGATTAGTGGTCCATCCATCTAGCCCACATCATTGCATGCTTAGAGAACAAATTGACCCGCAGATTATAGACACATTTATGGCTCGTATACATCACAGCTGCTCAGCTGTTTGTTTATCTCGTCAATCAGTCCACGTATCCACCAGTCAATGAATGTTATCTTCTAGATCAAATAAACCAAATTTACAGCAACGGAACAATGCCAAAATGAAACCAGCTTGAGGGCGAGTCATTTATAAATGTTAACCAAAAAAGCAATTAGACAAGTTCATGGGATACCCATTTTTGTTCGTATCAACAAATAACCTATGGATTAGTTTATGTAGCATTATCTACTCTGTGCACATGATCAGCTAGAAACAAGCAGTCATCTTCTAACCTCTGGGTATGCTGTAATACAACCATTGTTGGTCCTGGGGCAATGAGATGGGAATTGTTTAGGAAGGTATTCGCTGGAAATGAGCATTTCGATGAGAATGAGTACTTGTGATTTACTTCCATAGATCTGCGTGTGAGTGCATATACTCTGGACCCCCTTAGAAAGTTTTCCAAAGAATAACTTCTCTCCAGAGTGACCACTTCTGTGGAACTATCATAAAACTAGGATTCCTGATAGACCGGTCTCCAGATATAAACAAAGACCGTAATTGTGACACTAATTTTTCTTCGATTTCGCCTCGTAGAGAGTTGACAACGTTTATCATCACATTCGTACACTTTGAAGCCTGGAATCCAAGTTACCCTATTCAGCCAATCCCAGTATATTGTAGGCAGTCCTGATTGCCCTACTCCACTGTTAACTCATCGGACTTACACGAACAAAAACCATACTGTAACATTTCGAACCTCGGATCAATGGTGGATTTGTTGAATTCTGTTGCGTTGACTCGTGTGCAGCCTATAATTATGCAGTGCCTTAATCTCAGCATGTTTAAGCACTTCGGTCCGTGGTTTCCGTCCGAAGAATAGTCGGCAAACTTTGAACAAGAAGCATGAAACAGGTCGTGACAGTTTCACAAACTGGCTTTTTATTTAATGAGACGGGGAACGTATGTATTTGTCATCAAAATAGCACGATTCTCCCAGAAACGGTGTACAAAACCCAGTGCTCACTTTGATATTTAAGGAAGGAAGTAGACCGTACAAACTGTTATAATGGAATTTCTTAGAACGTACTGAGAAACTTCTTTATCGGTGTCCTGTGCATTGTCACTTCTAGATGCCTGGGTTGTCCCCGAAGAGAAATTAGAAGCAACACCTGCCTCTCTGGTCACTGATCCCCAGCGGGGAAGACGTATCGGTTATTTTTGCATGTTTCACCTTCCTTCAAAAGCCCACTATAGTGACTTGATGGGTTATCTTCGTTTGACTTGTCTTTATTGCACCGCATCCTCCAAAAACATATCTTGCCTTCATTCACTATCCTACCTAACATGTATCAATATATACTCCATATTGAGACCCCGTTTGTCATGCATACTTAACGTTTGTTTACTTTCTAGATTATGTCATACTCTTTCAAGAGTTTCTATTTTCTCTCCAGAGAGATAAGGCCTTCACTTTCATTGTAGCCCAAATTCTGCTTAACCGGCGTCGACTGATTGGATTATGAGAGCCACAACCCATATACCTTATTATCTATTTTTTTGTGTATACACTGGACACAGGTATGAGATTTGGAACAACAGTGGTACAACGCAAATCAAGCATGGTAACATATGCATACAAACTTTTGTCAATGTTACGGATTAATCCGAAGATGGATACTGTCAACCACGTATGTACTCTTATACCATCAAAGCATCTTTGGTGAGATGACAACTAAAAGAACGTCAGTGTGTTTATTACGGGCAAGTTAGTGTATATTAAAAACCCCAAATGCTTAAGTAAAACAATGTTAGTTTGTTCAGGAATTTGTGTTCAGCTCGACTTCATTGTATTTTGTCATGCTACTCATAATCGGTCTCCTTAACAAAGCTAACTTCGCATTAACACAAAATTGTTTGCGATTAAATCTGCATATTCTTTTTTTATATACTGATCTACGTTTTCGATACTTACTGATATTACTGCTATCCTATCATTTGGTTACGAGACACAGAAGCACACTCTGTTGTCCTATTTGGTTATGACACAATGAACACCGCTGATGCATCTCTCAGACTATTCCTTCAGGTTTACACCGGATAGTAGGAGTGTGGATGTAGCCGGAATTGGTAGAGATCAGGCTAATCGTAGTGGTAAGCTTACATCAGTGATTGTAACAAGTCATTGCGGACACAGGTGACTTAATCTTGCATGGTTGAATGTATGCATGTGTCTACTGGGCAGTAAACGCAGTTGATTATCTCCGTCTTCCGGTGGAATATAGTTTGCCGTTTTGATTTATTGATACAGATTATTAGGGTGATAATCACGGCAAGTTTGTTATAACGGATTTACAAAACAATGTGACATACCTCTGTCACACGTTACATGTCTCCTTAGTAACCGCCGTTTTATTTACGTATGTTTACTTGAACTTCCGCCGGCATTAGCCTTTGTTTGCTTCACAATACATATCTTGGTGTCGTCTATGAACAGATCCTTCAACCGAAAGAAAATGAAAAATTTTGAAGACAAAAGGAACCTACTAGTTGCTAGCTATCTAACTGGGACGGCAACTGGGAAAAACCACTCAACCCACTAGCCACTTTCATGACGAAATATTGCAAAACTTTTTTCACGATTAAAATGATAAAATGGGCAATATATCTTCATTTGTTTTGTTTTAAAGGTGGTTAAGCTTGCAGCAAGAATAAAGAGCTGTAGGTATGTCATCTTCACTATCAAGCTATTAGAATGTGGTTTAAACTAATTGTCTCTTATGATCTTATACGTGTGTGGTTGCATGAAATGCAGTAATGTGGTCTCAGTTCTGTTTTGATTATTTATTCTGGGAGTTTTAAATATAAGTACACAAAACACACAAAATGATCCAATTTTCCCAAGTGAGTAAAAAGTAATAGCTCCAGGTGGAAACATTAGTCAATTGTACCAGCTAAATTGAGCAATGAATTCAACGATGTAGGTTACTACTATGTACGTCGGATATCTATCCGACACTTCGTTTCATACTTCGGTCTTAATGGAGATAATCGTGATGTCCATCAAACCTTGTTCGAAATTGCTTTGAGAACATCAGATGAAAACTTAGTGTTTTTGTTTTGTTCTCGAGACATTTCTGTGGGTTTTCAATATGGTCCTACTTCTGTTGACCTGATGACTAAATAAAGGAACAAACCACCGCATATTAATGAGATCTATACTTATGGTTCTGAAGGGGCAAGTGATTCGTTCTACTGAATCGAGGCAACGACTATGAATGCAAAGTATTGCAGTATCCTACTCTAGAGTTCTCAAGTAGACAGATTTGTCATAGCTTACCCACAACGTAACTGTTTTTCTTTTCGTCGTCATTTTCGATAGCGCCCACTCTGAATCTGGTACATCATATTCTGTTAGATTTGTCTACATTACCTCCGAGTTATAGCAAGTTATGGCTTCTTATTCAACCTGATCAAGAGTGAGGATTCTTCACCGGTTTCAACGGCTGCAACTACTGAAAACTAGTTTGTCCTCAACTTCAAATGTGTGTGAGTTGTGGAACATGACCGATATCCTAATAATACCGCGGCTCGGCATGAGATCAGAATCAAAAATACTAAGCCATGTGATTAGAGAGTACTACAATTTCTACGACAGAGGAAGTGTACTGCAAGACTAATGTTTCTTCCAAAAGTGCATGTCATTTTGTTCTTTATAGGGCCTTCGTATTTCCACTGCTAGAATATTTCTGGTTTTCAGCATGCGTAAGCCCAACCATGTTTATGGTAGAGCTCATATTTGATCAAGGCTTCAGTAGTTCCGGCTGATCTATATTAAACAGAGTCACAAGACTCGAGCTCTCCTTCATTACGTTTCAGGAGTTCTCTATGGCCTCCTCACAACCGGAATTTTAATTCTAGATCCTATGTTAGTAACGTTAGATTTTTGGCTAATTCTTTCTTGACTTTACGTTAAGCATATATGAATCGCGGCACTTGGAGGTTCCATCACATCAGTTACTGGGTTGTCGCTCATGTTCTTCTAGTAACTGGATGCCTACCTGTTAGCCATCACCTGGTTGAACTTATCGATTAGGCAAATAGAAGTAACGGAGGACATCGTTTAATTTGTGAACTTTTCAAAGTCTATCTCAGTTTTAGCATTTGCATGAGCCATTATTTCCTATATTAGGCCATAATTCTTCCTTGTGCAGTAACCTGAGGACATAAGAGCAAGTGGATGAAAAAGTGAATTTGACGTGACACAGGAGCTCCCGAATATCTTAACACCCGGTTCTATGACTTGTCCCACGTAACTCTCAACCTAATTTTAACAAGGTGATTGGGTTTCATAAAGGTCAGTTGCTACACTTGCGTTTGAGTGGGACGATTGAAGGACCTGAATATTACTCACCAGCGGATGTGGCTGGGCTTTTGAATGTTATGTGGCAGAGTGAAGCTTTAATGAGTAGTCGGAGTCGGCCGCATACTTTGCTTTCACACAGCCGACCACTACTGAGAAAAAGCATTGTAGTCAAGCTTCCGCTCTGTTACTGTTTGTCAATAGTGAGTGATGTCCAGTTTATATTAACCAAGGCTCTTAATACATATCAGTTACCAAAATATCGCCGAACAATTTTACTGTTTTATGTACTTCTAGGTTGATGATTTGTCTTAATCGGGGGACCATGAACTGTAATTAACAAGATGGTCACAATGTAGCTAGTCAAGGTAAACGGTCAAGCTGAGAAATACTTACGAGTGAATATGGCTGAACGTTTGCATACGCTAATCTTGTAATGCTCAATGTGAGGTTCGTGGTGAAATTGTCAACAAGATTAGATTGGTAAAGCGTTACCACAGTTCCAAACTCGTCCATAACAAGAATACACACTACCGACTGGCCCTAACGAAGATGGGTCATGGATATTTTTCATTTTTAAAAGCCCTATCATCTATAAGTGGTATTCCATTTTATATCAACCAGATTTTCTGACCACTTGTCTGCAATTAAAACTTTATGGCTACCGTCGGTGTGAAGTCGAAATTACTTGAAAAAGTATAATTAAAGAAAACTTGGAGGACAATCATAATTAGTGGGTTGGGTTATATTTTGCTTATCAGTTATTATCTTTGACTACTTAATTGACGGAAATACTGGTGATTCAGATGGCTCTCCAGAGGCACTAATAGAAAACCTTCGCATCAGTATTAGATGTCATCACAAGTCAGTATTAATCAAAACAAGTTATAGAAATAACTACAAAATAATCAAAGATTTCAGTAACGCACACGGAGATTTAATTGGCCATTATGACGGTGTTACGATTTTTTGTGCGTGGATGTGTTTGGTAGCTTTACATAAAAGCAAGTAATACCAATTGTATCATGTGCAATTTATTAATATCAAATGGCATGTGATTAATTAATTTCACTATTTGATAACTTACCACCAATGTTAGAACTAAATATTCGTAAGTAAAATGTATGTCCTTTTCGGACAAATAGGTTAATGATTACTAGTGTACATTATAGAATGTATTTAATTCGACCTGAAAATCACTCACGGGTGTTAATAATTTTCCCATTTGTATGATGTTTTTCTCAGTTACTTTTTTCAAATGAGTCACAAAATGAACGGATTATTGATGGATCATCACAGTGCTTACAATATTGATAACCATCATATATTACTCACCATGTCTGCACTGTTTATTACATAAACCATGCCACATGAACTAAGTGATCACACAGACAGGGTGAATTAGTAAGTTTTATATAAATTCAACCACGGAAACTCAAGCTGCCTACATCCGGTATGCAAACAACCATGCTACAAGTGACGGTAAGGCGGCAACTGGGAAACAATTAACTCGCACCTTTCGTCACACCGCTTTATTAGTAATGTTTGTTTCACGGACAACGATGAAGGCATAACATTCATACAGCTTAGCCCTATTATCCACTAGCTGTGTTAGTGACTCTAACCACAGACTGGGCGACATATGGGGGTTTCAGTTCGACAAACGAAGGCGGTTTACGACAGCCAGCCTGCTGGCAATTTTTCCCATTTAATTTGTTCATCTCACACCTTAGGCTAGTTGACTGGTGGACTGACAAAAAGTGTCGAGATGAGGGGGTGACAGCCAGTTTGCAGTCTTGAAGAATATGTAAATAGATTCAGTTGAGGTTTGTTACAAATAGCGACTTACGTGTAAGATACCACTGAGCGTAATCAATTAAACCCGCCTATCAATGAACAGATGTCTGTAGATGGTTCATGTCCTGTATTCCGAGGGGTGGTTAGTTGCAACTCTCAAATACAACCACCGACACAGTCACTGTGTACACGCAAATGTAAAACTTCAAAAAGACACCTCTTAATGCTCCTGTATGTCGTAGATTAGTGAAGACTACCGTAGTCTTTGAGCTACAGGTCTCTATCTTATTCGTCATGTCCTCGTCATTGTAATTACATCGTTCTAGGTAGAAGTACGAGATAACAGCCTCCAAAACTTCACCATGAAAAATTAAATAGACTTGTTTACTTCAGTCTTACAAAACACAATCTTAAGTATTTTGTAAAAAGCGATTTTTCAACACTCTATTTACCGCATACAAGTTTTCAATCATCAGTGGACTGTCACCAACACAATCAACGTCAATCGATCTTCCACCGGCTTTTCGTGAGTGTTAGAGAAATTTCTCAATTATTTGTAGTTAAACTGAACTCTCCTATTCGGTTTTTGATATAGTATATCCGTCATACAACTGTTAACAGTTGACGTCATGGTGTTAAAAAGTGAAATGCAGTTAACAACATATAAGGGAGTGGTAAATATAACCAAAACCCGGCTGAGTTGAATACAATGTCCACCAAAACTCTCAATTTGAACTCCAAATGGCTTACACTCGCTGAACAGCTGATTAGCATGAGAAAAAAAGTGACATCACAGGTAGGTGATATTCAGCGTTTACTTATTTACATTTCTAACCTCCAAATAGTACTGGAAGAACTTTTATTTTCGTTCGTTCTTGATACCAAATTGTACCGTATATACAGAGGTGAATGGCGAGTAACAGCAGCACAATATAGTTGTCATTTAACGAACCATACTTTACGAGTTACTAACTGCACAAATGCAGACTAAACTATTTCATGGATTACGTTTATCTTTGCAGCCTGACAGGCTAGAGCCATTGAAAAAAGTTACCGGTGGTTGGACACATAAGGAATGAATAATGTCTCCGATTACACTACAACATCGATTTGTGATCACAGGAGACCAACTACGGAGTAGTCAGTATGTATCGAGGAATCAACATTCCAGAATAGAATTGTTCAACACTTCTCTGCGTGCATAGCCTTTCGGATTAGGTTCACATGACGTTACCACAAGCAGAAAGGGTAAACATACGGACAGGGCTCATTTTAACTAGCAGATTTGCGTACAAAGACAAAACTGAACGGACTGATTCACTTGAACAAACACTTGGAGTTCATTAAGCATGGATTAAAACCTACGTTGTAACAAGATGGACATGGTTTTGAACTCCCGGACTACATTTCATTTCATCTTCCGAATCATGACTAAACATCACTCACTTAATGTCCACAATGTAAAAAACATTTACTGTTGACACACTTGCCTCTTAAAAACGTGGAAGGGAGGTCGATTACTAGTAGTCATATAAGTATTCATCATTAGTGAACAATAACTAAGGTGAAATAAGTGCTCCCAATATCCAAATTATATTGACCAACTCTTCGGCTAGTTATCGGTAAGACGTACCATGAATGATGTCAGTTAAACCTAATTGAGATGTGATTACTGTAGATTTATCAACTGGAGTTTACAGGACCGTTACTATGTCAGTTCTGGGGGTAATCGAGCAACCTAAGCGTTATTCACAAGCAAATGTGACCCATGCCTTTGTCCGACCTAAGGACCGTGGCTTAATGACAAACATTTTTTCTCGTGAGGACAGGGCAGTGGTCTAATTATTGTCACGATGTTAACAAGATCTTTAGCAGATTTGGTGTGGAATCTGGTGCTCTTTTTCAGAGGAGTCAACTAAAAGGTATAGCTGCACGCTGAAGTTCTGTCAACTTTGCATGCTCAATTTGTACTTATCGGCTATCTGACAACTTTTGTCTTAAGTTTCTATACACTCTTCCAAGTGATTTTATTACTATATCATCATCGACGGTCTACAAGATGGTTTATTTTTTTAATCAATAATTCCTACCCAAACTCACCAAACGACTAATTGGAGCGTTATTTTTTACTGTGTTACACCTCGTGCAGATTAATACGGTCATTAATAACAACTGTGAATAGATGTAAATCTTCAGCGTATTTTTCACGATGCATATCAAGCTCACATAGAACAATGATTGTTAATCGGGTCACCTGCTATATCTACATATATATATATATATATATATATATATATATATATATATATATATATATATAGCTGGACTAGCACGTCCGTTGGTATTGAAGCATCTCTGTATGTTTGGTTCCAACAGACCATATAATTTTAAAGCATTCATATGTACACACTTTTAAGCCCACGTGTAGCGAATTGTTTCGGCACAAATTTCCACTCGTCAATGAGTGCTTTCAACTTAAACCGTACACTCTGCCTAGTTAGCGCTGCTGAGTTCCACTCCGTACGACAGATTGAAGGGCACTTCCGGAAACCACCCGACAGATGGTTTTGGCGACTCGATGGGCGATGAGACACAGTTCTTTTATGCTTCATTTAATTGCCAACTGGCTCCCGGTTTTCAGTTTGTACGTTAGACTGATGAACTATCACAAGTCCAGTGATACATAATGAGACCGACCACGGAGATTGTTGGACCTAAAACGTGTAGGAGCGCAGTGAGTGTTGTTTTGACATGCGCGGAAAAAAATAGAACAGCTGGGACAAAACTAATGGAATATCAATGAACTTACTTCCGTTTCGTCCAATGTTTACCCGGTATACAAGCAATTTGTACAAAGGTTAATTTATAACACCGTAGCAAAAAATCCAAAATTATATGACGGTTAGATGATAACAGTTCATTTTTGGCTAATTTTCACCTTCTGTCTTAGAGTCATTGAAGTCCGTAGATCAGAGTGGATGTCATGAACGATTTCAAGTAATGAGCTACCGATAATTTTCTGCCAATAACCAAATACTATATTTAACATTAAAACTTTATCCTCAATGTTAGTTTTAGTTGAATCAAGCAGCTGAGTCATTTGCAAACATAAGACAATATCCAGCCCATATCACATGTAAATTCTACGACTAGGTTGATGTTTAAGTGACAAATACATTAACAATCATATTCACCTAACACAAGCAACGCTTAGATAATTTGTCATATTGCACACACGCCGTTGTGTTACATAACTTTTCTCATTAGTTCTGTCCGGTTTGTTCACCTGAAGACATAGTTGGTCAAGCTTCGGTAATTGAACATTGGTAGCAATTGCTGTGGACCTTCTCCACCTTTCAGCTGGGAATGTCAGGACTTTCGGATTGCTCACAAATAACAACAGTAGACACTTCCTTTGTACAACTAGCAAACTGTTTGCCGCCGTACACCGGGTACCCTGGTACAATCGCTGATTTTTCGCGAAACCAGGACCAGCCGGGAAACCAAGACCTATTTATGAGCGCTATGTTGAGGCGGTAGGTGGATGTTACACGCCTCAATGGAGTGAGGAGTGGACGTTTCTCCCCTTCATCTGTGTCAATCTAATGCGTCGTAAAAAACGTTGTGGACCACCTCGTTTTTAGCATATTTATCCAATTCAGCACTGCTTACCTGCCGTTGATTTTACTCATGTCCACACTTTGAATCATTCACACTTCTGTTATCGTTCATGTTATCGAAACAAAGCGTTCTTTAGCACGAGACTGATTAACTACTAGACAGGTATCTAACGCTGAAGCAAAAACTTCAGGTCACACGACGAATGAGGATAGAAAAATCAGCGTAACCAACAAAAACTTTGCTGAAAATATGCGGGTAATATGAAAATATTAATGGTGAAGGGGACTTTACGGCTGGAGAGCTGTGCTGGGCTCACATCGAAGTTTCTACCACGATTAAATAAAAAAAACGCGACAGAGTTTGTTTTGTAAGATGTAAAAACATTTCCATGTCCGACAGATTAAGAAGGGAGAGCTGAGGAGATGACTAAGGCTATCGATATCAAAGAAATGGTTACTAGCAACGGACAGATATCAAGCGTCAACAACGAAACACCATGTGTTGTTCTGTTTGATCTCGCCTAAAACATTACAAACCGGTTAGCGTTCGTTACCTAGTTTTATAATTTCACTACACACGCAATATGATGACCGTTCTGTGTTTCACCAAAGCAGCAGGGAGGCGAATATTGCGGAATGCTGACATCTCGTTTATTTGCATCGGTCAGTTACTTACGGCAGAACCTTCAAATATCATGTATTTGTGAAATATTGTAAAACGAGTTTGTCTATCAAAGACAGTTGGTCAACTCCATAACAAGTACCTATACGTAGTTCAGTTTGTAGATATCAGTTTGTATCATTACTTGATGTCGTGACACTTCCGTCATCGCGGGTTTGTCAACCGGATTGCACTGTTTTTCAACGGGGACATCTTTCAACACCAAGGTTGTGCTGGCACGGTCCTAACTGCTACTTTGCCTCAGTAGCTACAACAACCAAAAGGGAAAAATATGCGAGCCTACCTAAAGGTAATGAGTAGTACAATGTTTAATCAACAATTTGCACGTCGCATTTTTCCTCCCATAATAGACATCTCCACACACGGTGGACACTTTTTAATTCCTCGAGGATATACAGTTGACATGGGGGAACACAACATATGATCCTCACTTTGAACCCTTATTTTCGCTGTCCACGCAAACTGACAATATGAAGTGAATCACCCAAATTTGGAATAGCGAATTATTAGCTAGTCACACGAGCATCAGTAATTCTTCAATAAAATAAGACGTCATCACCCTGACTAGAAATGTAATTATACATTTTGTGATCACTCACCAGTGGAAATTGTTCTTTTCTACCAGTTGGACACTACCTACTACATATCGTATTTTTAATTTATTTCCAGCTGACATCCTAGGGCCAAATGTTCACAAATAGATCTCTTGACAGCTATCAAACCTACAGGGTTTCTTATTAGCGGTGAAAATTCGATGCTAAATACCAACTCTAGTGAAGACCAGTGTTGGCCGTTCGAGACAATTGTATTGGTATTTCAACCTCTGGCTCGTCCAGTAGTAGCCACAAGCAAGGTAGGGTCCCTGGGTAAATGGAGTTCTAACACAAACTCCTTGAGTTACTGGGTGCTTCCTAGTTCAGCTGGTATAACATATGTCGCGTGTAATTCCTGTCACCGATTTGAATGAATTCAAGGCCCGGAATTCACACACGTGGTTTTCTTTATAATTCACAATTATACCAGATAACTGGTTAGTAATGTTTTATCTTTCAGGCTAAATAAATAAGCTGATGTGTTTTAGGTACACATACTTTAAATGAAGTGAGTTAACAATAGTAAATGACTCGGAAAATATATCCAGTCTCTTGCCTACACTCTTGTAACTTATTTCGCCTATCTTTAAAGCTGGCAAAACTGTAGCAATTTACAGTCATATGTCGTAGCGCGAACTTTGCGAACTAGACTCACAAGTTCATTTTTATGGTTTGTTGAGTCTATATTAAAAATTGTTGTTAAGTTTATGAGTGTGTACTTCAAAACGCGATTTGTTGACTGCATCCATTACAAAGTAAACATCTTAGCGAATATATTAAATAATATTTTTGGTAGCTATAGTCCATTTTACACTTTTGACGATTTTCTTTTTCTACTTGTGTTTGTTTCAGTCAGGTTGTTACCATCTCATTTCCATCTAGAAGCTAAAGTCACAATGTGCACCATACTTCATTAGCTTGAGACGTTTTCTTCTCTGTTTTCCGAGCTCAACGCATTGAATGTTTGTTTTTATTGTTGTACGTGTGTCGGCAGTGCGAAGCAGATTGGATATTTCGTTGGACCACCTGGACATTTTCATCAGTTGATTACTGCCAACTAGTGACAGTTGTAAGAACGACAAAATAGCGAACAAGACTTCTTTACTATGTTTGACCGTCAGGTTAATTACAACTCGATAAATATGAAAACAGTCACCGGAGTGAGTCGGCGTGTTTATTATCAGCCACGCAGTCATTGTTCCAAATAGTGAGCTTGGTGGATTGTAGACTGGGGAATATTGAGTGTCCGCACGAACGTCTTCTGAGCACAATATTCAAGATTGCAGACTCGGATACTAATGGTCTAGTTACTGTTTTCGTATATATTGTGTCGTTATGAAGTTGATGACGAAACATAGAAAACACTACCTGTTCGCTACTTTATCGCCCTCATGACTTCAGTGGGTATTTTCCAACTAACTGAATAATCTTAGTGACAGATACTGAAAGAAAGTCACTAAAGTTTTGAGCTTAGTGTACATGATGATGTAATACCCGAATAATTACACCTATTTTTTTACCGTAGCTTCTATAACCGGCATTGTGGTTTCCACACTCAAGGTAACACAGTTGAAATTAATACAAGTGGGCAGATCAGTGAAGTGAATCGCAAAAATTCTGGTGTCATTACGTTCCTTTTAAACGAAAACGTCCTTAATATACCGATCCGTTCAAAAATGTTCAAACGGGATGGACGAACAGGTATTCTGCCGACTTTTCTTAATCATTTATTGTACAGAATTGGCTAATAATGCGCCGGCTCCTGAAATTTTACGTACATCTGATTGAACTTGCCTCATCTGAACTACTATAATCTCAGCAACAGCCGAATGAGCCTGGTGATTTAGATGCTTGTCCATCCTTCCCACCTGTCCACCGTCTCGGGTTCGTACTTAGCTTACGGTATACGCGACTGCTTTCATTAGTGATAGCTAAAACATAAACCATTCACCATTATCCGTAATCACTAGCAAGCTTTAGTGGTTCTCATCTAGCACATTAGTCCACTTTACAGAATTATGTAACTTGTTGCAATACTAATTAATAACCGCCAGTTTTGGGAAAGTATCATTTCTGAGTGGAAAACAGATAAACATTATATTGAAGAGTGTCGTAGAAACGTAACAGTTGTAATAATATTCAATAAAAAATCACATATTCGTTTTTGTTCATTCACGGACGAAGGAAAATTGGAAGAAAGTAGACAACAGAGGTGGTGATAACAATACAGCCAATTATCTTGAATGACAGACAACTAGTGGCCTGGGTTAAACGTTTCATTAGCTACAAGAAGTGAGAGAAATATTCACGATGATATAAAAGAATGTAGTAAGAAGATTGCAAAGTAATCTTTAAAACTGTATATTATTCAAGAGTGACAAACTTCTTAAATTGAATTTAGCCCGGAAAATCGTCAAACCAAGCCAGTAATAATAGAGCAAAGTATTGTAGTGAACCAATTTCACAGTTGTTAGCTACACATAGATAAGTAATCAACTGCATGAATACATGCAAATCACACAGAACACAAGATTATAGGTGACATGATGGGTGAATTCGTTTGGGCTTCGAAAGTCATTGCATTTTTACAATGAACATTAAATGTATTTCAGTTTTTTTAAATGGGCGTTTCTCAACAAATGAAGTGAACACAAATCATTAAGGTAAGTACTGTGACATAAATCAACTTTGTGTGAAAGAGATTTAGTATTGTATTCGTGGCACCAATAATCACAGAGTGACTTTTTATGACCGTCAAATTCACTGTATCATTTTTGTTTCCGAAGATGTCTGCAGCAAACATGACGACGTAATCCAATAAGGCATAGAACAAGAAGAGTATGACCGCTTCAAGAATCAACTGTGCAAACAAAAGCGTTAGGGATGTGCACGTGGTACCCGAAACCAAA
>JTDE01001698.1:7485-54234 GCA_014338405.1 Paragonimus skrjabini miyazakii | reverse complement strand
AACTCACGCCACTATCGTATTTGATGATACGAGTCCATATAACACACCATGAATGATCTCAGAAAGCTTGTGTACATCTATTGGTTTCATCTTGAAGAGTGCACATGGCACCTTGGAACCAAACTGTGCGAACATTTCGGAAAACTTTTCTGATGCCAAATAACAGACTTCATATCATAACCTCATTTGCAACTGCAGGCTTTAGCTTGCGTCATGTTTCCAATGTCCGTGATTATGGTGAAATTGCCGTGAACATTAGCTACATACTGTTCAGTATCGAGACAGACATCTACATTCCTTCACATCACTCACGGTTAGTCTTCGATTCGTTGGATATGACTCATACTCCCAGTGGTTAAGGTAGAGATTGTACACTAACTGGAAAGAGCTTATGACAAAACAAGCATTTCTCCTGAGAACAGGAAACCGTAGTTTGCAACAAGCTTTCTGAAATCAAGACTATTAGAACGGAAAACATTGAACCCACTCAATGAGTCACACATTTCCACATTCACTCCTGCTTTTCTCACATTTCGCATGCTCATAGTAAATCGAGATAGTTCGCAAGGAATCTTCCCGCCTTATCCTATTGCACTTTAACACAGTTTCAGATTTTCGGCTGGTCCCACGAAAGTAAATAACACTGACGTCTTCGGGGTATATTTATCACCTCATACGCGCCAAGACCACCTGTTTGTCCCAGGCTCGCGCCAAGACTCGAACTGCGTTCTGATTGGTCACGCCTTCAATGACCAACGGCCCATTCACCCACGCACTTAAGAATAACGTTACCGCTTGTAAAATGACAAGGCAGCTAATACTTCTCCCTAGTCACGTGTTCTCTCTACCGTTGTTATTGCCTGTAAGGCTTAATGTTGATTGCACCCGAATGGGAATACAACATTTGGTATGATGCGGAGTGATGGATTCGTGGAGATAGGTTTGGTTCATTTTTAGGAAACCGATCCCAAATTTGCTTCTACTTGTCCTTGCCGTGTAAAACAAACAATCATGATCAATTTTGTACCTTTACTGGACACAACATCTTTGGTTTCTTCTTTTTGTAATTGTCATTGTCTATCCAATAAAAACTTCCTTCCTGGTAATGTTTGCCACGCTCTCACCTTCAAATTGCAACGTGCGGTCGAGACCAGCAAGTGCGCACGGGTTGGATTTGAGCTTCACGATAAAGTGCGCTGCTGTATTGTCGGCGCCGTTTTAGTTTTCGTTTGTGTAAGTCTTGTGCACGGCTTACTGAGCCCTTTGCTTATGCTTGTTTGTGTTGCTTCCTTTTGCAGAACTGTTGTTAGAACTCCTAATTCGGAAGGACGCTGTTCCCCGGTGTCCTCATGTTGCCTTGAGTTGGTCCACAAGTGTACCGGACAATCAGAATAAAGACTGATAGCTTACATGGTTTAATATGTACCCGATTGTTTGAATGAGGTCATTTCCCGTTGACTAGTGGCGATTTATGCAATCTTATGTGGTTACTACATTTTGAGCGCTTTTTCTGCTGGATAATAGGTATGACCAGTTAATTTACAATCAAGATGAGGGAGCACTTTTATTTCATTTTTGTCAACAGTATCGCAAAATACCAATCCGGCTTTCGCATAAACTAAGCTTGAAGGTCGTTCCAAAGGAAAAGCGGTCATTTTGGCGTTAATCCTTGTTTTTAAATATTTTTTAAAATGTCATTGAATGCATTTATAAAGCTTGAAAAAGTTGACCAATGCCAGTAATGGGTTGTTTTCGCGAAAACGGTGGAAATTTTTTACATCACCTAACTAGTGCTTTTGAAACTTGTAGTGGAACCAAGAAATGAATCGTCAATATTAACAAACAATCTACAGTAACTGACTACGATAAATTCCACCACACTACGTTCACTATAAGTTAGAAGAACGTTCCTGTTAGATCTCAACAAATTCCAACAAATTCAGTTTCTCCAGTGCGCTAAAATCCGCTATTGACACGGTCAACTCCCAGTAACAACGACGCGTGCAGGCAGAAGCTGAGGCGCGCGAGGACGAAATGTGTATTCATTCAAACAATAGACAAGTAGTTTATATGTACAACGAGCGCAACAGGTATGAAGAATAGTGCGCAACAAGAGAGCAAAATGGTACAAACTCTATACACTTTTCAGCACTTTTTCGATGTGTTCCGATTTTCTAATTAACACTGCTTATTTACAGTTGATTCACTGTAGCTGTTTTGCCTAAAATCCCGATTTCAACATCTGGAAAATTGTTTAAGTAACAAGTGTTTGCGTGAGAAAGACCGTTTCCCCTCCGGAACGACCTTCAAACTCTGTCTTAGAAAGCCGTAATTGCCCGACCATCTTTTCACTAGACGCTTGGCTGATGGTTCGACTTGTAGGCGGAACGTGAAGTGTATTGTGGGACTGAGCTAATTATCGCGGCATTCTAATGCGACATAGTATGGTTCAGATGTTCACTCACTTTGTAAAGCTCGCTCGGTCATTCGTCAAGCGACAACAGGGCCTGATCTCAATTCAGAGCTCCGCGTAGTCTAACACGAACCTAACCTGATACGCCTCCCATTTGCCGACCAACAGATCACTGCGAGAGATAGAGTAACTGGAAAGGTCTAGCTCCTGGTCGGATACGTTAGGAGTCAACTACGTCTCCACTACACCAATAAACCTAAGCTTCTCTGAGTCGATAGGCTGTCGAAGTCCCCGCGACTTGTTCTTAAGACATAAAGTGTCGATAGACATACGTGATCAGTTAGATGTACGCACCTGCGTGCACTTATCTTGAGTTAGTGTCTGCCTTCAGATGAGTAACCGATACTTCCCATGCTAGGCCGACCTTTTGGAGTTCGGTTGTGCCGTGTTATTTGACTGTGTGGAAAGCGAGTGGCTACTGATTGCCAGTGATATCCTAGTCACCTTGACCACACTTCCAATCCTAGGAGATACCACAGCAACGGACGTTCCATGATCAGCCCTCCGCCTAGCTGCGTATTCCAGGTACATCATCTTTGAAACATAGTGAATAATGTACCTCTTTGGAAAGAGATGATTTGCAAGCATTTAGGGAGTGAGACAGAGCTGAAGTGTACCTGACGCGGGAAGTGTTAAATAGGTCATGCTCCGTATTCGGCCAGGCTTAGGTTTGGTTTAGTTCGAACCAACTTTCACCGGTTGGTGTTGTGCTTATGAGCGAGCAAATAATGTTAACTTAGTTGATTGTCGTGCGCTGAATAGAAAGTCAGTGACCAAGCCCCATGCCTTTATCGATTTCCATCTTCGTTGATGGTCTTCACATTCGAAACGTTCTTGGTAGGGAATGCGAGCTTTCTTTGCAAAAGGCTGAGACGACCAGGTGAATTATGAGCAAGAAAACTGATTTCTCCGCCAAACGTTAATTTCGATATATTACTAATACTTGATGTCGTTTACTTGGAGCGTGTGCTCGTGCATTTTGTTCCTTCTTACTTCCCACTGCTAGACCTCTGTTTATGTGTACCGTGCTTTCACTTGCGCATTACCGCTCCGCCATTACGTGGCTGTTGTATTTGGTAGCGTTCATTCAAACCGCTGGTCTCGGGGCTTGTAAATTTGGTGAATTTAGTATCGCGATTTGCCGTTGCTTTTCTCCATTTAGTTTCTCAAGATTTCTCTTATGAGTAAGAAGCTGGCCACCACGGCTTTCTTCTATTGTGGTTCGGAATTAGCCGTTCAGCCGGCTTAGAGTCTATAGACGATTGCTGGATTACATACGCGATTATTCTAGATAAGGTCTATCGGCAGACTGAGCGGAGCTCGAGAATCCACTGAACGTCCGGGATTAATAATTCATCCACACACCTCAGGTCATTCACGCCGTGTACAACCAAACTACACGTTCGTTCGTACTAGGAAATTTCATGTTCACAGTATACCATCCGTCGGATCTTCCTGATCACACACTGACATTTGGGTTTTGTTGCCAGGTACAAATCGTCGAGCCTGAGCAGGGAAGGTGCCGTCAACACGTTCTACTCGATGCCCTCCGTCTGGCGTAGGATGACAAGAATTTCGGAGACCATCCGTTAGGGCGGGGTTTGCCAAATCCGCATAGCGTAGGTTTTGGTTCTGCGTCTAACTTAAGCGGATCGCAAGGTGATTTCAATCGCAACTGGTCGTCCGCCGCCTTCTTATAGGGTAACGTGTTTTCGTTTCCCGCAGCGTCATATGTAATTAAATCCTGTTTAGGGAACTCACCATCCTGATCACGTCTGAGCGTGATCGTACCTCATGTTCCAAGTCAGGGAATATCGGTTTGGTTCTAGCATTTGACTACCGGTTTAAAGATTTCCTAGTCACTGTCGATGGATGACGGCGAGGCACTAATGTTTGGCGGCATCCGAACCAGATTAGCTTGTCACAGTGACCGAAGCCAAAAGACGCATGCGCTTTGAACCATCACCCCAAGTGGCTTGCGCTGCATTACTTGCGGTTTCACTCCTATACCACGTATCCGGTGTAAACCCAAGGGAATAAGACCAATAGGCGTGTGATTGAGGCCTTTGCATCCAGCCGGCCAATGCTGGTTAGCCAACTGAATGGCTAGCACGAAAAGGAAACCCTTATCTCTCGGAAAATAAACAGTGAGAGAGATTACAATGACAAGATCTATACTAGGAAGAAAGATGGGTGAAATGTAATACAAGAAGCTTTTCAGTATACGAGTGCATGCTAGTGCATTCCAGAGAGGAGAAAGTTGGAAAACAAAATTCAAGGTTGAACTACGAAAAGATCAGACAGACGATTCAACATTCAATACACCAACGAAGCTCAAGAAAAGGGTAGGTAGAAGATCACAGACACCCCGGTATCTGAAAAGAGGAGCGGATTAGTTGCCAAACGACCGTCGTCTTGGTCGATGCAACCATTATCAAAAATAGAATGGATATGCTGATATGACCTATCTAAGCCCAACGTACTTGTCGTCTCTTCGCCGACGGTGCACTGTGAGTACGCTAGTGACCAACTAATCCCAAACGGCCAGCGCATTCGCGGCCGCACACATCGCAACGCCATATAGTCATGTCACCACGACCTATGGCACCGACGGTTCCTTTGCGTACAGCGCTTTCGTTCTCGGCCGCGCAATAACTGCTCGTTGAACTCGCAGACGACCGTTCGAATCGTATTCTTCCACGCAGTACGGTTCAACGCTAAGTCTTCCTAACACCTAAAATCAATTTTACAACGTGAAAGACTTACCTGCACAGCATCCTGGTATCTCTGCTTTTGACCACCAGGATTTCGCTTAACCGATCTCGGTTATCCATACGGAACCTGCTTCGAAATACGATAATTGCCCATCTGACGGACGTGACCCAGCCAACGAATCTGATTCAACATCAGCAAGGCTTCCATCTCGTTCATGTCCGCTCGTCGCAGAACCTCCGTGTTTGGAACCATGTCCGACCACCGACTATCCAAGATGCGTCTTAGACGTTGCAAATGAAAGTGGCTCAGATAGCGCACGGTACGCTGATTCAATGTCCACGTTTCACTGCCATACAGCAGTATAGACAGCACTATTCAGCAGTAAACGAAGCGCGTAGTGCTCAGCTTCAAGCTGCAATCCTTCCAGACACGTCTTTCAAGACGTCCGAGAGCAGTACTAGCCTTAGCAACATGAGCTCTCAGCTCGCGGTCCACAGACAGATCGGTGGACAGATTGCTGCCCAAGTATCAGAAATCTGTGCAGCTGTCGAAAACATCTCCATTAGCACGGATTTGGGGTGGAGATGTACAGATAGCACCTCCACTCGGGGAAGGCCGAAAGAAAGTGTCTTCCTGTGTTGACGTCCAGACCGAATTTGGATGCCGCGGTCGCGAAAGCCGTGGCCGGTCGCTGTAGTGTGTCCTCGTTATGTGCAAAAAGTGCGCTGTCATCTGCTAACAGAAGCATGCGCATCGTTGATGAAGGTAACCGGATTGGGGCGGCGAAATTTCGATTATTCAGTGGGTGCCCATCCGTCCGGTACTCAACCTCAACACCGCACTCCCCGGAATCCTGAGAAGCAACTGTTAGTGTGACAGCCAAACGTAAACTAAATAGGGATGGGGCCAGGACACAGCGCTGCTTCATGCCAATGACAATGTCAAACCCATCAGTGGTAAATCCACACGATTACACCTTCGCCCTCATGCTAGAACGCAACAGTCTAATCAAAATGACGAACTTACCTTGGCATCCCAACTTACTAAACACCGTACACAGCGCCCTGCGGTACACGGAATCGAACGCCTACGTGAAGCCTACGAAGAGGGTAGACAGGGGTTTGGTTAGTTCCCGGCACTTCTCTTGAAGCTGTCAAACAGCGAACATCAGGTCGATCGTATGCCAATTCGCCCGAAACCCACATTGTTACTAAGGAACACTGGTTTCAAGACATCCGTATTCAGTCGGTTCAGAAGGATTCTGGCAAGCATCTTGCCTGCGCAGCTCAGCAGACTGATTCCCCGGGCGTTGCTTGTTGCCCTTACCTTTAAACAAAGGTACTATCACAGCACCCTTAAAATCTTGTGGCATCACCTCTTGTTCCCAGATGGAGTGAACCAGCTGCAGCAATGCGCGTCCTATCGCCAGTCCGCCGTTTTTCAGGATTTCATCTGGCAGTCCATCTTTTTCTGCGGCCTTACCGTTGTAAAGTTGACCAACTGCTCCCTGCAACTTTAGCAAATCAGGAGTAAGAACGAGTGAGGGCTTGATGGCCAGTTGTGGCAGGCTGTTCACGGTCACCCAATCAATGGTAGCAGGACGATTTAGTAGGCTACCAAAGTGCTTGCGCCAAACCTTCATAATATCCTCTGGCTGGGTGCACGAACAGCCGTTGTCTACGTCTACCAATGCCTTAGTAGACTGTAAACGATGGATCGAATATCGCTTTGAGCGAATCGTAGAACTCCTTATGTTGTCGACGATCTGCGAAGCCCTGCATCCGTTCGCCCTGCTTCAGCCACCAGTTGTCCTTGATTCTGCGAACACGCTCGGTCAGTTGACGGCGGACAGTTCGGAACGTCGCTCTCTTTGCTTCACTGCTTGGGTCCACTGTGAAGGCAGCAAAGGCGGTATTCTCTCGTACCAGTTCGGCGATAACCACGTTGTTGTCGTCAAACCAGTCCGGACGTTTCTGACGTTTGACACCAATCGTCTTGGTGGCTGCCGTCGTGATCCGTTCTTTGATGAACTGCCACAAACCCTCAGGGGTAGTGGATATAGGAACGTCGTGCAGACGGGTGGCAACTGCACGTTGGGAAGCAATCTTCGTCTCGCAGGTCCCCAGTTGTTTGATATCCAGCTTCTGCCGTTGTCCGAAAGGTCTACAATCAACAGACCTGCGTACATGAGTAAGCAATTTAGCCTTAAACAGTCTATGATCGGTGCTACCTTCAGCTCCACGCATCACTCGCGTGATACGCACTTCACGAATGTCGCGCTGTCGCACAAACACGTAGTCAAAAAAGTGGTGATGATCGCTTTGTGGATGGGTCCTTGATGTGATGTTGCATGCATCTAGCTGGAATCGGGTGTTCGTGAGAGCCAGCTTGTGAGTAGCACACAGGCAGAGCAGACGGTTACCGTCCTTATTGACTGAACCGATGCCGTAGGGTCCGAGGACTCCCGACCAAGTTACGGAGTCGCGCTCGACCCGAGCGTTCAACCCCCTCAGAACAAACATTTGATCAGTAACCGGCACCGACCGGATTGTGGGGGACATTTGATCATAGAACTGATTCTTTCTATCATCAGTGTGACACATAGTTGGACCATAAACACTAACAAATGTAGCCCACTCACCTCGACCGAGTCGCAGGCGCATATACAGCATTCGAGGGCCGATGCCGTGCGTTTCGCCTATCATCAAAGCGTTGATGCGATCAGCGACTGTGAAACAGACACCATGTTCCTGAGCACCGTCTGTCGGGTAACCTATCCAGTAGAAGGTGTACCCAGCACCTGTTTCCTGTAACTTACCTTGGTCCGCAAACTTTGTCTTGCTCAAGGCTGCTACGTCGATCCCATAGCAACGCAGTTTCTCCGCGACCAGTGTAGTGCGCCGTTCTGGCCGTCCTACGGAGCTGCATCGATCCAGCAGCGTGCGCACATTACATGCATCAACACAGAGTGTGTTGCAAATCCGAACCTGTTTCAGGTTGGTCTTTCGGTAACTGAAACTTGAGTGAGCACTACCTGCTCGAGGATTGATGTTTGGGGGGACAGCATGAGGGTGAGTGATTGGCAGTAGCATAATTTTGCCTATCCACCCTGCCATGTGCAGCAGATAGGGAGACCCGACTTATCCTGCGCGACGGTCGATGCAGTATGGTATTTGGTTTTTGTTGTAAAGTCATGGTTTTTATGGGCTTAGCTACTGCTAGGACGCCCAGACCTCGACAGGAGAGCGATTAGGGCCCTCAACCAAAACCTTTGGTTCAAAAGCCTGTACCGCGAGGCAGCAGGTGACACACGCGCACACATAGGCATCAGCCTCAGCCAATTATACCAGGCCCCACAGTTACAACCCAAGATATTCGGCACGTTCACATAGAGATGGTATTGCACAGACAAACCAATCACACATGCAAAGAATCAGATCAGGCAAAAAAGAAATAACAAACCAAACCAAAACACTACACACTCACACCATACACAAACAGCGCCTCACAATGGAAGCAACTACCTTTTGTTAGGCTGCTCTCCTTTGGCTAATCTGAAATGGTTGAACCTACAACGACCGAGGTCGCAGCCAGCACAGCCCTCAGAACAAACCAGCACACAAGCTTGACCACCACGCCAAGGTAGCAGAAAAGGTGCGTATACATTAGCATCCACCAACACAAATCAGCTGTGCGCGATAGACGGTCTTGCCAATGTTTTAGTCCAATTGTGTATTCAAAGGAGTTCCAAGTGGACGAGCCTCATCTCGTCCACGCAATAACGCTCTGAGACACAAGCACCGCATTTCCAGCGCATCTGCATAGTATGTTCTGTTAAAATTAGTTTACTGATCACTACAGAGGGCGGAGGTTTTTGTTATGGGTGACCAGGGTGAGTTTGGCTGACGCTGGCTTATCCAGAATGCCTGTTGTCGAGGGAGAGGAACTGCAATATTTCTTTTGTCTTTGTCCTGAGTAACGTTATTCCTAGGAGTGCTTAGTGGGTAAGTCGCACCCAATATCTGAGGGCTAGTGCAGTTGAGTATTGGAGCCTTAAAAATATGTCTATAAGGAACTTGGGATCGCACTTGTGAGACAAATAGCAAGCCTAACAAACTTTGTCGAACGGGCTGTTCAACGAAGCAACATGGTCCCACGACTCATATCTGAGTTGCCACAATGGACCTTATTTCGTTGACAGCAGTGTCACGCGATGAACTTCGTAGGGCAGAAGTAACATGAGGGTTTTCAAATCCTTTCTGCAACGATAACGGGACCTCAGGTGAGCAATTTGTGGCAATAAAATCGTTTCCTTTGTCCGACTTAAAAATGCAAATCGATTGCCTTAACCCTGAAAAGGACAACATATGAATTTACGTATATATACCTAAACGCAAATTGTACGCTCCGATATCAATATTCAGCATTTATTTCCTGCAATTTAACATGCACACGACCAGAGAACATCAGGTATACCGATTTTTGGAAATGACACAGGTCACAGTGCTTTTGACTATCAGTTGATTAAAACAAACCATAACACAATTAAATAGAGCCAGATAATTTTAGTCCATCCACTACGTACCGAGAAATTAAGGCAGAACATACGATGAATTTCTTCTCCTTATCCCAAGATATCGTGATCTATCTCTAAAATGCGATTTGTGCCATTTTTTGAATGACTGAGAGTGCGTATAGATTCGGCAATTCAGAGATTGATAGACAGGTTTGAGGCAGAGAACCAAGGTCCCAGGATACTGTCAGTTTTACTTGCACAGCGTCCAGCGGGCTTCTGTTGATATGAAAGGCAATCATTGAAAACGAGGTGTAGCACCGCTCTTAGGGAGTACGGTAAATACTAAGAATAGAATAGAATTACTTGCATAACGGAATTTTTGGTAAATGAGAAACAAATAATGCTTTAAAGCGATCCCTAGAAGCGCTGCTAATGACATCAGAAGAAATACTTTTCCATAACTTGATAACCCTGTAAGAAAAGAACTGCTGCCTAAGGAATATCCGAGGACGAATCTTGGAAAGCTTCCCGTTCTGTCCTCGTCGGCCGTCATCATTCGCTATGATGAAGAACTGTTCAGCGAGACCTACTGTGAAGAAAATTTTTTTAAGAGTTAAATCACCGCGGGGTCATCGAACTTCCAACGAATACAAATCAGGGATTTCAAGTCGAGACTGGTACGCGACATTTCTCAGGCCTGTGACTAGTTTGGTAGCCGTGCGCTGGGTATGCTCTACAACCAGTATGTCTTCCTTCAGGTATACATGACCGGTGTACGCGACCGGATTGGCATACTCGAGGAGCGGTCTTATATAAACCCCGTAAAGCGTTTGAAACACCTCCGTTTCCATGCAAGGTAAATCGCGCTTGATCATCAAATAAGCTGCAAATCCTTCCCTCCCCACCATCTCATGGCGATACGCGAAAGATATGTTAGACGACAACCAGATGCCCAGATCTTTCTTCAGATTGATTTTTATGATATCTGCTGTTTCGAGTGCACTATGAATCACGAAGGCCTCGTCAGAGTCTCCACCGAGTGACATGTGCGCACTTATTATCATTTAGTGGTAGACTCCAATCGTCCGACCAACGCTTAATCACGTCGAGGTCAATCTGCAGTGCATTGGGATCAGTGGCATTACATATTTTTGGGTCATCAGCATACAGCAGGACGTGTCTAGAAATATTTTCCGGAAGGTCATTGATGTAGATCAGAAATAACAAAGAACCTAACAATGACCCTCGAGGAACTCCCTCAATATGACAGAAGGAGATGAAAGTACTGGTCCGGTTTTAACCCTAAACATTACACTGTCGAGAAGAGAAGCAATCCACTGGAGAACCTCTCTTTGAATACCATAGGCCTCCAGTTTGTGTTTCAGCGGGGTTTGTGGGACACGGTCGAAAGCCTTGGCAAAGTCAAAGTAGATGCCATCTATGATGAGGCCATTGTCTTTGGCCTCCGTCAGACTATCCATGAAAATGAACATGTTAGTCATGCATGACCGGTTAGACGGTTTTGATAAGAAGTGATTGAGGATGGCACGCTTTAATACGGGCGACATTATCTTGCATGGAATGCTAGTAAAGCGGATTGTTCGATAGCTAGCTTTATATATGGGCGTGACCGTCGCCTCTTTCTATGCGCTAGGAAGAATGCTAGTCTGGAGTGTCTGTTTAAACAACTTATAAAGGGGTTCTGCCAGACTAACAGATACCTCTTTGATAATTCTGGGACGGATCTTGTCAGGACCCATTGCACTGTGTGAATTGACCCTGGATATAAGGTCTTCAACATCTAGCACAGAAAACTCGGCGGTAACGAGTATTTGCCGGAAATTCTGCAGCGGAAGTATAGGGTGCCAAACCGGCGGTGCGACATTATAGAGTGCCGAGTGGCACTCAATGAATAACTCGGCCACAACTAGGGAGTCAGATGAGGTCTCCCCGTCAGGGAGTTGCAGAGAAAGAGCCGAGGGTTTGTTCTTTCTCATTCGTCGCATGTGCTTAAACAAGAAGTTTTTGTTCCCTTGGGCCCTCAGGAGATTCTTTTTCGTGCGAGTTTGATGTGTTCACTTGTTTCCCGCCTGCACCTATTTCTACCAATGTGGAACGCACCAAGGTCCTCTGAGTTTCCCACAAGCTTATACTTTACGAATAAATAGGAACGGTCATCAGGGAGATGACGTAATCTGCGCGGAAGGGGTGAGTGATGAGAGAAAGTATACAGATTTTGCGGTACAAATAAGTCATCCGGTTTTCGAATCGCGCTTTGAAGTGCACGGTAGTCCTGGTCCACGGGGTAATATTCATGAAAAACGAACCTAGGTGACTTTTAAGACCGCTAAAATCAGCCTGATTAAACTCCCGTACTGTGGACATTTTTGCCAGTTGTTGTGACCAGCAGCGGATTATATCAAAGGGGAGCAAAGAGTGGTCACTGTGCCCAAGTGAGGGCTTAATGATCACTCTGTCTACCAGGTGGCTGTCATCAATGATGAGTAGGTCGAGCAGAAAGAAGATCTGACAAGAACGTTGACGAGTCGGGGCGTTGACTTGCGGTGTCCACGTTCTTTGTCGTACCAGCGCCAATGAGAAAGTTGGGAGATGGCTTTCACAGCCCAGGTGAACGACTGATGCCCATTCCACCTTGAGTGCATTGAAGTCGTCCATAGTAGGCAGACAATTGAAGTGTTGTAGCCCTAAAAAGTTGTCCAGGTTCACGAGAAAAGTGCCGTCGTCGGAGACGTCGGGTGATGGAGAACGATAAATAACCCCCACTACCAGTGAGTGGGATTCACAGAGCGTCACTAGTGTGAACATATACTGCATACTCAGACGATTATCATAACTTAAGTCAATCGGTTAGAGCAGGTACTAGTGTGAACGCATGATGCGTGCTGAGACGCTGTTGACAGCTTAAGTCAATCGAGTGGAGCAGCTACTAGTGTGAACATATACTGAATACCCAGACGTTATGCATGGCTTAAGTGAATCAGGTTGAGTCTATTAGTGTGAGCCTATACTGCATACTCAAACGTTCTTCATTGCTTACATGAATAAGGTTGGAGCATCAACTAGTGTGAACCTACATTGTATACCCAGACGTTCTTCGTAGGTTAAGTGAATCAGGGTGGAATAGCCACTAAAATGAACACAAACTGCATACTCAAATGTTCTTTATGGGCCAAGTCAGCGGAACCAAGCTAGCGATTTCATTCTCTGAATAAATCAGAACCAGCAGTGTTTGATAATGAATCCAAGCATATTGTACTATATACAACACCTAGGTGTGACATAAGCTGGGGAGCAGTTTGAGGAGTTGGTTCACAGGATTTCCTTTTTCGGGTATGACTATGAAGTGGTACTTGATGAACAGCCAGCTTCCCACATTTGCGATATACTGAAGGTGTAATATATATATATATATATATATATATATATATACTGCAACCGGCTTGCTCGGACACGTCTTCAACATTTTCTGCTTATACAGTTCATTAAGCTTGGAAAACGTTGAGGGTGGGATCTAAAGGATCTAGAAGATAGGCAGGCAGTAAATTGAAAATATACTGATACCTACCGATAACGAAACCCAACGGCAGTGGCAGTCCGCATGCGAGAAAGTAAACAACAGTCGTCACACACAGTTACGGGGATTCAGTTTGCGCCACAAAACCTCATGCACGTGCGAGTTAAATAGCCGTCAATTAGATCGAGATAGTGATTTAAAGTGTTTCATGGCAAACAAAAATGTCTTCTAAACGGTAGATAGAAAATGACGTAGAGTAGCTATACCTTTTCGTGAGCCCGGAGGCCCAGTAAGCCGAGATGACTTGCATCCAAAGACACGGGGACAATGCGTGTTCAGGCAATCCTGGAAAATATGTAATAGTAGTATTAGTATCTGCTACATCCGATTGACTTAGGCTATGAACAACGTCTTAGCATGCAGTATACGTTCACACTAGGGCCTATTCAAACCTGATTCATTTAACCTACGAAGAACGTCTGGGTATGCAGTATATGTTCACACGAGTAGCTGCTCCACCCGATTGACTTAGGCTGTCAACAACGTCCCAGCACGCATCATGCTTTCACACTAGTACCTGCTCTAACCGATTGACTTAAGTTATGATCATCGTCTGAGTATGCAGTATATGTTCACACTAGTAGCTGCTCCTTCCGAACCAATTTTACCATGAATACTTTGGAGAACAAACACATGCGGGAAGTGATGGAAAACCTGTATTTAAAGCGTTTAAGGCACACGGTAATCATCATCTTTAATTCCGCTTATTGTCGTACTGATTGGAATAGTTTTCTGCACCGCGATAGATACTTGGCGTTCTAAACATCATAGCGTGACTGGCTGAGGTATACCTCCGGGTGATCGGCAGGCAACTTGATTTTATCTGTTTCCGTATATTGTTCCGTAAGAACGCCACGCGGCCTCAACCTAGTTTCAAAAAATGCAGTAGAGTGGATGGAATTCACTTCTGAAGATTCTCGATGATAGAGTGGGACATGATACCCTTTTCTTACGCCGTTCCATATACACCGGAGATGGAAACAACTACGTGATAGCATCGATTCCAAACATTTCTGAAAGCAACGTTTCATCGACCAGTATCTACCTGAAATCTTGCAAACAAGGAGAAATAACATAAATATCGTACAGATAAGGAAGCTGGAAATGTTGTCATACATGTTTCGCTATCAAATGTGTTAGTGTTCTTGTTGAAACGCAATGCCAACACTGTATAATCCTATGTTTCCATTTCGAACACATCTTTAAAACGCCGCAAAATGAAGCACTGTCAGGCTGTAGGATAACGTACTTCATCTCGAAAATGAGAACAATCGCGTTTATAAGACTTGTAAAATTTGCTCGGAATTTTGGTCGAATGGATGTAGCAGGGCTCTTGGAAGCGGCACGGAGCATGTCTTGGGCTCCTGAGGTGGAAAACGCTTCTCTAGAAGATATGTGGATAGTCATCATAGTACTAATGAATCAGTTTGCACCCCTAGTACCAAGAAGAGCTCGAAATCGAACGCCCTGTTGGAGACAAACGGTGCGTAGAGCAATTTTCAACGGAAACAAATGTTGGAGGGAATATAAGAAAAACGAAGGTCATAGTAACTGGTTAAAGTATAAAATTTGTAGAAATGCAGCCTGCAAGGCCCAGCGCCTGACAAAATACCGCTTTGAAACAGGCCTTACGCGCAAGGCAAAAGCAGCTCCGAAGCACTTTTACTCTTATGTTCAATCCAAGGGAGCTTGCAGGCAAGAAGTAGGGGCCCTGTTGACAAAGGAGGGTAAACCTGCCACCGATGAAACAGAGAAAGCCAACCTCCTCCACGAATTTTTCCAGGGAGTTCACAGGAGGGATGAGGGCAAGATTCTGCCAACATTGATAGAGTCCAGACCTCACAGCATAATGAACAATATAGTTCTCACCGAGGAAGAAGTTGGGAAGGTCCTAGGCTCCCTCAAGCCCTCAAAATCCGCAGGAGCTGATGGCATTCATCCGGGCATTGTTAAACCATTAGCGGGAGTTCTTCAACATCTACCATGGAACCTGTTTACAAATTCCCTAAAGGAAGGAAAAAGCCCCGATGAGTGGCGCGTAGCCACGGTGGTCGTTATTCACAAGGGAGGCTCGCGAGAGAAACAAAATAATTATAGACCGGTGAGTCTGACGAGTATAGTTGGAAAATGCCTCGAACGACTAATTAAGGACAAAGTTTCGACGTATCTTGTTGAAAACAGCCTTCTTAGCAGTGCACAGCACGGCTTCAGAAAGGGAAATCATGTCTATCCAACCTTTGTACTTCATGGATGAGGTCACGAGGTGATTGGACGAAGGCCGGAAAGTCGAGGTTTGTTACTTGGATTTCAGCAAAGCCTTCGATTCAGTAAATCACCGTTATCTCATCCACAAAATGAGGTGGTTTGGTATCTCCAACCTAGTGGTTGACTGGGTGGAGGATTTCCTACACGACAGAATTTTTAAAGTAAAGGTTGGAAACGGATTCTCTGAGGTAGGTACAGCCCATAGTGGCGCCCCTTAAGGATCCGTTTTGGGTCCTCTCCTGTTTCGGCTGTTCATAAATGATCTAGTAAGTGGACTTAGCAACCCGAGCTTCGTATTCACTGATGATGTTAAGATAGCAGGGTCTACAAATCGGACCGCATTAACACAGGATCTGAAGGCAGTAGCAGAGTGGTCTCTTAAATGGGACCTTCCACTGAATGCCGCAAAGTGCCAAATGGTAACTGGAAGCTCTGAACTCCTTGAAATACCCGGTCCCCAGGGTCCTTTCACCATTGAATGCGTAGAAAAAGCCCGAGACCTAGGAGTATTGATCAAAAGCGACTTCAAACCCTCAGCCCAGTGTGCAGCGGCTGCACATAAAGCCCGCAATGAACTGTTTAGACTTAAGCGAGTTTTGTCTAACAGGCAACCGGAAGTATTCCTGCCGCTATACAAGGCCATTGTTCGACCTCACCTGGAGTACTGCGTTCAGGTGTGGGCTCCCTACCTACGTGAGGATATCCAGCGCATTGAGAGAGTGCAACAACTCGCAACCAGAATGATTATAGGATTTAGGGGTAAATCTTATCATGACCGATTAAAAGGGCTCGGATTGTATTCCATGGAAAGGAGGAGAGTGAGAGGTGATCTTATCGAAACCTTCAGAATACTGAAAGGCATAAGTGGCGTAAAGTCCGCAGACTTGTTTGCACACATGGGTCAAGAGTCCATCCCCAGAGGTCACAGTCTCAGACTGAAGAAAAGCAGGGCTCGTTCAGACGTACGAGCAAACTTCTTCAGCAACCGGATAGTGAATGTGTGAAACAAGCTCCCAGATGAAGCAGTACGTAGCGATAGTGTGATCTCATTCAAACTGCGGCTGAATAAAGAGTAGCAGGAGATCTTTCCGGATCTTCTTTAGCATAGAGGACAAAGCATGGCAGGTAGTGGTAGCATACAGGAATGTGGTAGCGTAAGGGCTCGTTTTTATCTTGGAATCAGTGTTTCAGGGTACATCTGTGACAGTGTTACCATGTAAGCCTACTCACATGCCGCAGGTAGTGTAACACAGATGTATATGGTCAAGCCTTCCATGGTAATGTATGGTGTAGGGAGCACAGGTTTTTCAGTTTGAGAATGTAGGCTGGTCGCCCAGTGTTTTCTGGGCGACAGTATTAAAGCATATCTCAAAATGGTAACCTATCAACCTGTGAACCTTTCAAGTCCACGCACACACCCCCTTTTCCGGTCTCACATACCGCGGTGTTTTCACACGGTTGGGATGTCTGCTCGGCACAAATTGGAAACCTCCGATCAGAGACCAAACTGCTGAGGCATTCAAACATCGTCGCCTGCAGACCAGGAGCGGTGATATCACGGGTGGCGACTAGAGCAACCTGCATTCAGTTCCACACCGCTGTCTATTCAGGGATTATGGGTTTGAAGCAGTTCTCTTCTCAGTAGCTACACTCCACCTCACTCCTGAGTCCCAGGCCATCTACTGGTGTGACAGAGAGGTCAAACCAACGTGACCCAAAAAAAATTTGCTCAGTCCCAGAAACGCCACACACGGCATCAAAGGATAAAATTCTAACTAGGTGCCGTCGTGAAAACAAAAAGGGGGTTCAGAGTAAAATTGGTTATGATTGGTAGGTCTTGGTTTGTGCCAGAGATAGCATCAGGCCTATGGAGATCCGTTTATAACAGTGTGAGTTGCAGGTGACCTGTTCTTAGTGCTTTTTTCTACACGTTTTTGTTGTAGGGTAACGGGTTGATAGAGTTACTTGCTATATAGAGTTTCTTGCTGTTTGGAAAAGGCCTCCCCAGTTGATAGAATGTCTGCGCAGTTAGGGGAAGATGAGGGCCAAATACGTCTGTGACAACACCCCCAGGGAAGTGTGTTATCCTAATGATCTTGTCAAGAGGGGATGGAGTTGGAGATGTAACTAGAGGGTTTGCTGATGCCTCCTCCATGGACTACCCGTCGGTCTTGTCTATCATGGTGTCGGTCTTGTCTATCATGGTTGAGGTCCCTTGTAGAGTGAAGGAAGTTAACGCCAATTATCATGTATTTAAGCAGCCATCGGGGGTTGCGATTATTTTTCTTTCATTCTCCCCTCCCTCATTCTTTTTGCCCACGTAGATTACTTGATAATCAAAACGGGCTCGAAATCGAAGAACGGAATCGGAAAAATCCGTCATTCCCACGTCAAGCGGGACAGTCGCAGCTCTGGATGCTGTTCTCTGGCATTCCGGTGCAAATATTCTGGAGGCTCGATTGGCAACAGCCATTTCGTCCTGTGCAGATTGAACTTGAACTTGAACTAAAAGTGTGCTAACGTCAATAACGGATCATGTTTGTGAAAATGTTGGAAAAATTTCTCATCACCAAACCAGTACTTTTTGGACTTATTCGATGTATTTCAAGGTTTTCATTAACGCTGTTTATTGACACATCATGTACTGTAGATACTTCGCCTGGAATTCCGATTTCATAATTTCAAAATTATTTAGAAATCGAGGATTCGCGCCAAAATGACCGTCATTAGCCTTTGAACGACCTTGAACGCGAAACCCGTGAAACGGTTCTTTGCCGGTTCAAGACAACTGGTGTGAGACTTACTGGTCTATCGTTGCCTATCTCGTGTTTCTTACACCCCATATGGATGGGTACAACTCCTGTCCCCCTCAAGCCATCTGGTGTGATGGCGTTCTGTAGGGTGAGTCCGAACAACATGGTGAGAAGTTCCTGTAAAGCATCACTGAGAAGTCTTAGTACCTTTGATTGGATACAGTACGGCCCCATCAACTTATTCACGTTTAGTTCAGCCAATCTATCCCTAAACTCTTCCTCTCCTATTTCAATTCCCTCCATCATTCGCCCTCTTGCAGTCCTTATGCTGAGTTCCACTGTGATAGTTCCAGAGCCCGGAATATGTGACGCCTAAAAGACCGACGGGAAACTTCGGATTTTTGTAGTTGTGATTCGACAACATTGCTCTCAGTATCAACAGTGCTACTCAGTCCTCTCCTAATGGCCCTCTTAGCCTGGACATAGCTAAGGTTTTTATGCCGGTTCTTTGCCAGATGCATTTCATACTTTTCTTGCATCCATTTTATACTTCAGAATATCTCTTTCTGTCCGCCTACTACTGACAAAACTTGATGTACCCCCAAACTGTTTGTATACGGCCCAAGCCTTCCTTTTGCGTCTCAGTGCCTTTTTGACTCTACTTTTCCACTACAGAAGCTTGCTGTTATGCCGATTACGTCTCAGCGGTGCGTCTGTGCCAGATAGTTGCATAAAATTATACTTAATTGTGGCACAAGCTTTGTTGACATCGCTGGTACCGTGACAATCCATCTAACTCAATTGTTCTGCATCTGTCCTCTGTTTTTGTACACCCACACTTCTAAAGGATCTACGACATTTGACAAGTGGGGTGGCGTAGACAAAACTACACTACAGACGTATGATTCCGTGGTCACTCTTGCCCAGGGTTGTTCTCACCTTCAAGTCCGAAATGTCATTGGAGTTTCTTGTTATAACAATGTCTAAAACTGTAGCAATTGGATCTTCCCTCCACCTAGTGATCTCATTGACTTGTTGAAGTAATGCCTTCTGGTTTAGAAGGTCCAACAATGGCTCGCCAAGCGTACCACTTGCAGCATGCAATAATCTCCAATCCACTTCTGGAGCATTGAAATCTTTTACAATAAGGAGTCGCTGTCACGTGCTTCTTGCCTTCTAATAACACTGAGTAGTTGCTCATCCTACTGTCGAGTAGAAGAGGGGCTTCTGTGAACGCACAGGAGCGGCAACGTTGTTCTGGTGCTTGCTATGGAACAGCTTAATAATTGAATATTTCCCTCAGTAAACTCCTCTTCTTGGCGCTGCTCAAAATGCTGCGCTATTAACAACAGAACACCCTAGCCCACTCTACCATCTTGTCTATTCAACTTGTGGAGCAAATATCCCAGAGGGCAAATATTATCGGCGGACATTTCCATTCGTAACCAAGTCTCAGTAACCGTAACGACATCTTCCCCACCTAGTTGCCATGACAGCTCATTCCATACGTTCCCCAGACTACCAAGGTTGGTATGTAGTACGCTCAGGGACTTCTCATAACCCCCTTGTTTCAATCTCCTTTACACGAGGGGTGGCTCATGGCTCAGGAGTGGCACCTGAGCCCTCCTCCGTTTTCTGCAAGAGGATTTCTAGTTTTTACTAGCTTCAAGCTGAACGATTCATAATCTTTACGTTGGAAAGCTTTTACAATGGAAGTAAACCTTCCTTCTGTCTGTCCATCCTTCTGTTCCACTAGTAAACATGTTAACCGTACCCGTTGTCCCAGATCTTTAATGCACTGCTGCGCTGCAGTTGGTGATCCAGTACTACTGAGACGGCTAGTATCCCTCTACTCAGCCAAGTCGTCCGGTGTCACCGTGACTCGACCGTGAGTACCCGAGTGTATCTGCCCTGCCGCCGCTAGAAATCCGTCTCGGTGCCTGGGGTGAGCGAACTTAGCCAACATGGGCCTATGATTATATGTATTTGCCTGCCACTTTCCAAACCTTATTACTCTTTTAATACTCACACGCTCAGGAATACTGACATGCCTTAGGAGGTTGACTAGATGAAATCTCATCGCTCTTTCCCTAGCTTTACCTTCATTCATAATGGGTTCGGGGATGCCTCTGGTGACGACATTCCTATTTCTACCAAGGGCTAAGTCCGCTGTAGATTCGAGGCCCAACACAGCACTGACCAGAAGCTCCCCTTGGTCATGGATCTCCGCGAATTCTTGTTCTTGGGCTTCCATTCTTAAACAAATATCTTCAGTTAGCCCCCAATTTCTCCCGTTCTTTTCTTCCCCTTTCCACATTTTTTGGTCGACTTCCTGTCACTCAATTTTTCGTTCTCTTTCCCACTCCGCTTATTGCCTCTATCTACTATTACGACAATCACTTTTCTACAACATTCTGCTAACAGCGAGAACATTTAATTCAGCTTTAACTCCGAGAGCAGGTTTATTTTTTAACTCATTGTCCAAACCTGGGGAGTGGTTATGCTTTGTAGCCCCCTTCTTCCATTTGTTTTTACCCCGGTCTCCATTAGAGCTTTTCCCCTCGTTGCAACGTTCTCTATTAGCATTTGGATCATTCAGTGTATAAACCCTCACTCCCCTTATGCTGCTATCCACCTCGTTGTGCACCACAGGCGGTGTGCTACTGCTGTGACCGCAAAAGACGCTTGGCCTAATAATTCGTTTATTGCGCAAACTCCCGTACGGGTCATGTCAAAAATCAAACCACAAACGCGGACACTCATTTGCACGTTAGACATGCATTCACATACATCATTGTCATTTGCCTTGGTGGAACTTCTGCCGTAATGCGTACACACTATTCCGATAGTCTCTTCTTGTCCGTCGTCTTCCTGGCGTTCGAAGCTTGCCCTTTTTTCCTAAATGTCGCCTGTGGGTAATATACTACTTGTGAGTAGCATACTACTCGCAAATAAACTGCTTGTCATACAACAATACTACCAGATTACTCCTGTTGGTTTACTCCAGTGCTAACAACAGAATTACAGTCGTGCAGTTTACCGATACATGACCAATAAACCCATAATAGCTCCTTATGAACCTACTTCGAGAGCCTGCTACAATGACGGTGGAACCACTTCGCACACCCATCACATTGTGTACATTCGGCACTGACTTCCAGACAGAAGGTGTCATTAGAGCAACTGCCAACTTTCAGACTGACCGCCCGGATAAATTTTCCCGAACCCATGCCAGAAATTTCTACCAGCTTACCCCGCTGCTAGTATTGGTTGAATAAAGTGTCTGACGAACGATGAGTATCTCAAAAGTGATACAACTTCTGACTCTAGTAACATCGTAGCAACACCGTAGGGACAAGTTGCGCAACAAACCGACAGTAAATGCATACGGCCTCAGTCGCCGTTTGTTGAGTCTCAGCATTGCTACAAATAACACGGGTCAAAATCAATAGAAATAATCAATGAGCTGTAAGCAAATCATCTTCGACGTCCCGAAAATCCTAAACTCCCTGCGACGTGAAAGTTGCCTGGCTAGTACCGCCGCGCCGGTTCACATTACCTTGTGAATGTAAATTTACTACAAACCGCTATCATCAAAGTTAATGTGTTGGCGTAGGTATCGCAGTTTTACTCGTAGCTATATAAGGAATCCGCGCCATCTCTACTGCTGTAGGCTACATTCAGTAGGGTAACAGTGTTTTAGCTACTACCGTTGGGAACGCCGTTCAACCAGTCTGACGTTGGTTTGGATTCGGAAGGTCGACTGGAATTTCCGCGGAAATTCGTCCTCTCTGGCGGCTGCCGTGCGGTTGTGCTGAAGGTTCTCTCACGTCTAGCTTCCTAGCGCCCTGAGTCGTTGTGTTGAAGTCGGCTTGTGTACGGTGAGTAAATAAATAAATAAAGTTCGTTTGTAGATTCACCGTCTTCTCACTGTGACTTCCGATCCGCGTTAATATAAGGCTGGGGAAACTCTGGGTGTACGAACCTCGGAACTAGCATCACGATAAAGCAATACAGAACAGATACAGAAGCATTTACCATGTAACACAAACAATTCAATACGTAACGAATTAATATGTTATTCATTATCGAATAACAGTAATAGTATGCATCTTATTGCTCCACTGGGCAGCAACAAGGCAAAAATATTAGTAGGCAATGATATGAGGAAACTTTGAACAGTTTGTTGTAGAAAATTAAAATATTTGAAATTTACAAGCACAAGAAACTGAACACTCCTGGCTAACCACAACAAATCGCGTATCCTGCCCTGAGCAGTGTTTAAATAAACAGATTGCGATGATACAATAATACGTACGATTTCAAATCGGCGGCAGTAACAACGGAGACCAGTAAGAATTAATGAAGCGATATACACAAAACTCGATGAGCAAAGAAGAAATAGTTGGTTTCTCGGTTAAAATCGCTTGCATAATGCAGGTTGCAACGGCTAAATATGGAAACATACGTTTAATAACTGAACTGTGTTTGCAACAACAGTTATTGGATATTTTGCCCAGTTTATCTGAAGTAAGAAGTGGGTTATTTTGGAATACCAATATATTTTGTATTGAGTATTAAATGTGCAACGCAACAGACCAATCTTGATTATTATAATTATCAGATATATCTGATATATATATATATCAGATATATCTGATAATTATAATAATCAAGATTATAATCAAGATATATATATATATATATCTGCACGTGCATATATGCACGTGCTTGTGTAGCCATTGCAACGCCCGCGGAGGTGTGTCCGGTTTCTACATCCCGTACAAAAATGAGATGACAGGGAGATCTCGAGTTAGCGCCGATGGCAATGTTTGCAGTAAAGGCTCGGCTGTTGAGTTTGCATCGCCTTGATGATGCATAGATGTAGGTTTTGTTGCAACGCTTAAGTGTTACTCGTTCACCGCCAGGGACACCAGGATCTTGGTAAACACAGTGGTTAGCTGCGAAACAGCTCGATGCTGAAAAGATGAAGATCAACCTCGGGGACCGCACGGACACCCGGTGGAACCCTTGACAGGGTTTCTGTCCAACGGGTAAATTCGGCCGCAATGAGTACTGTCTTCAGCTGTCAGTAAGAGCACTCAACTGTCCCATTTATACTTGGCCAACAAGCTGTAATATTAAAATGTTGCTATTCTAGGTTATGGGGTGTCTTTTCCAAATTGCTGACTACAGTCGGTTGCCACATTAGAGAGACAGCTGTACAATTTAATTCAGTGTTCGGTGGAAACTCGCGCGACCGTTCCAACGATAACGTTTGACATCGCGACGGCTTTGGGTCGTCGAGTGAAACGATCGACCATCACGCGAAGATAGAACGTGCCGGTAGACGGTGGCAGAGGATCAACGATATAGATATGTAGTGGATCTAAACGCTAAATACAGTTCAAATGTTAACACGAAATCAAAAAGTGATATAAATGGAAACAACTGACTCACAGTAGTTCGTGAAGGTGCGTCGTTTAGAGTTCCACCACACTGAATGAAGTATCCAGTAGATACGATCCGTTGTATAGCTCCCAGGTAACTTCAGAGGTCACAACGAAGATGATTCCGACGATCGATGAGTTTGCAAATGTGCTGAAATAAATGTGGATTCCGTTAGCCGTTAACTCTTCCAAAAATCTGAGCGCACGCGACACTGAACGCAGAGAGAGAACACAGGGTTTGCGACCTTGGAAACCAATATTTTATATTGTTCAATGAATCGACTCACATGATTTAAACGAGTGTACATGTGAATTTGAAGAAGGTGAAAAATGCGAAAAACAACGAGAATTATGCAACACAGAATGCTGTACAAGACGCTACAGATATGTATAGGTGACTGACTTGAGGAACTTGAAAAACGTGTGCCTGTCAAGGTTGGTATTGTGTGGCGGATCTTTGCTCGTTGACAGACCAGATTAGCAGGCTCTCAAATTCCGACGCCTTTCTACATTCCGGGGGCAAAGAGTGCCTAACGAAACTACGCTTGGCTTTGTCGAGAATGCTCGGACCAGTGGTATTGTGTAGTGTATCGAACATGTGTTGTGAAAAAAGGTCGGAGCCGCTAGACGTCAACTTTCAATAGAAATGTCGCGGAAGACCCTGCCAGAAGATGCTAGCAAAAGTTGATCGGTGGAATGTAAAACCGTGTGCTGGCAAAAAGTGTAGAAGTCAGTTTCCGAACGTTGTGTGCTGTCCATGACAGTCAAACCTAATGAACCCCGACCAATTAATACTGATACTTGCGATACAGTATCACCCAAAATCTTGTTGCTGTCCTGCGAAATTTGAGACACGAAGTCTAATTGTCTAACTTTTTAGGTTAAATATTTGTCAGATCGGCTATGGACAGCAGAACCTAGAGGCTTTTGACCGATGGAGTACACATACGTTTTCCTTCCAGGACACGTCTGGAGTGACAAACACTCTAGCGGACAGCCAACAGTTCACGACAAAACGTGCTAAAGTTGGTTTCAGATGGAATTGGGTGTTTAGAAGAATTAGTGAACGGTTTTATCATTAATGGTTATTCTGAAAATACTAGTCTTTTGAAGAGCGGTTGCAGATAAATCTGGTATTCTTTGGAGACGCTTACAACTATTAAGTCGTAGATGTAACAGTAAACGAAATTCAAACCCCGCTTGACACTGCTGATAAAACGCTGAAGCATTTGCCTAGCATTTCGTAAACAAAACCACATATTTTCGTCGGACACTGGGATCTGGTGGTAGCTGCGCAACAGATCGATTTTCGAGAATACATGAATGCCATAAATGCTGACCGTCATATCTCACATATGCGGGATCCGGTACCTGTCAGGTACCGTGGCACTATTAAGTGAACAATAATTTTCACGAAGATATTAGTTATCAAACCTTCTAAATACTCTGTGAAGTGGTTAGGCCCTAAACTGCCGGATAAAGTCAAGTTTCAGCATGTGTTCGAAGTTGACGCCAGCTGTCTTCAGCTTATCCGGTGTCAATCTATGAGCTCTGGCAAACACCGGTAGGTCAGCCCCAACCATGGGGTGCTGCATGAAAGTGTTGGCGACAGACAGATATGAAGACTTGCGGAAAACAATAGGGAACTTATCGATTACCAGATTAAACCTACTCGATTTATAAAAGCCCTGGTATACGGGACTGATTAAAACGTTATTCATCGAAATCTCTTGTAGCGGTAAGCTTTGTCGTTTGGTTGACTAAACGACATCATCTGGACTCCACTAGAAGGTCAAAGGGTTGGAGAACATCAATGCAGTCTTTCATTATTTTGATGCAAAGCATACTAGGTCTCGCTAAGTTGGCTAATATTCCCACAATGTATTCCTGCACCTTGGACACTAAAGCCCAGTGGAATGGATTTTATGCTTTCTATCATTTATTCTACTCATAGTTCTTAATCCATTGTATGACCAAGGCTTCCATCAAGCAGCCAGCAGTCAAAATATGTATATTCTATGCACATAAATGTATAGCTTGTGATTGCTGTTTTTTATCGGTCTTCTCTTAATTTAGATCAAAGATGCACGCTACTTCATATAACAGTAATACTGTTGTCATTCTATGGTACTAATACCTTGCCGAAGTTCAAAGCGTTCTGTTGTGCGCATGCCAGTTACGTCGGTTCTACAGAGTAGGCAAATTTTAGTGTTCATTCAGTACACTGGCTGAGGCAAATGCTTATTTCTTTTGTTCGTGTACTTGACCAGATCACGTAATGCGGCACTTGCGAGAAACAATACTTTTATTAGGAACTTCAAGTGAGTTTGTTTGGAAATAACTGTGTTATACACTCCAGATTGTGTTGTTTTACCAGGATTAATAGTTCCTAACAAGGCTGTTACTACCCGCTTAGGAAACTCACGTTCGAATGTTTATTCCTGCATATCTTTCAAAACACGGGACATCGTTTGGGAGTAAACTGGAGTTCGCGCACCTATTGTAGTAGTAGCATCACAAACGGTTTCATCTGAAGAGGAGTTGAGATGTAAGATAACGTTTATCATTCCTCACCACTGCTTTGAGGGCACCAGTCTTAAACTAATCACTCGGTTCCATTTCTGTAGTGCATCGCCATTTGGTACACTTCTACGGAAGTTGGATTGAATTCCTACATATCCGTTGTTTAGGTAATTGGAAGAGACGAACCAAAGGAAAGCAAAATGGAATAGAAGCACCAGCTACCAGCTACTTGCACATTCAGTGATCGCAATGCTGGTACATGAAAATGTGTTATCCAGAGTTACGTCCGCCAGTAAACCTTTTTGTTATTGACATTTTAAGGTGCACACACCCTATTGTGAATTTGTCCACGCGGGAGGACCATTGTTTTATCAAAGACTTTCCAAAAATTACCATCACACCGAGAATAAAAGCTTATCAACTTGCACTCAGCCAGTGAATATATCGATAGAACTACTGGTCCAACAACACACACGTTTCACTATGAGACCAGCATCCGCCACCTGTAACGTAATAGAATGATCCAGTCGTCAGTAATATGCACGTCGACGAGTTCCCTGCTGCAAGCATCTTTAAAGCCTGCGTGCTGGAGGTTATGGTACTAGCCAACATCAACAGTATGTGACTGGTAGCACGTAACGTTTCACATTTCATAAGCCTCCCGACCACTTTCTTGTTTTTTTGCAAATGCTTCCGTTGGTTGTGTTAACTGTAAATTATTTGAGGAGGACTGTTGTACGCATAGCATTGCTCAGGACACTGGTGTCTGTAATTTCCTTACTCCTTGTACATATGAATGTTGGTAAACCAGGCACATTTTTGAATTCATGCGAGACTGATTTCCGTCCTCAAATGGAGTGATCCACTTTTGCAGAACACCCAAGAGAACGGAAGCCGACGTTCTAAGTGCACAACAGCGGTTTTCTTCAGAATATCAGTAAACAGATACAGAGTTATGTGACTCATTTCAACGAGCACGCAAGTATAATCAGTTGTCTCGTGTAGCGGGAAATTTGCAAACAATGAATGAACATCCACGAAACACATTGACTCATTGAGAGGATTGATGCTACTTAGGTCTCTTATCGAGACGACCAAACAATCTGATCATTACTCACAAGCGAGAGTGGTTGAGTGTTCACATATGATAATTCGGTCGTGCTTAATGTGAGGTCAATGGCACAGTGGTAAACACGGTTGCCTCATGAACAGCGTGGTAGGAGTTCTAGTCCCGGCAGTGGCAAGGATTTGCACTATTGACGAGCTGCTCTAATGAGAGCAAAACTCAGGTCTAATGTCTCTTTTCGAAACGGGCTGACTGGAAAGTCTATGGGAATGCAAAATCTGCGATCAGTTGTGGGTGATGTTTAATTTGAAATAAACCAAATCGCCGACTACTCATCAGTGAGCCATAAATACTTAACTCTAGTTTCAACGAAATTAGAATGATGACTAACCAGCGTGCCAGTTTGTGGTATAGGGAATTTTTCATTGCCGAAATAGTCCTAAGCGGTATTTCTGACCTACATGTCTTAGAGCGGTGGTAGAGTTGAGATATCGATGCCCCACACGGTTTAACAGCCTTACATATCCTATCATCAGTTATAAGTAGTTGTAAGAAAAGCTGAAAGCATCGTCCTATACGACCTTCTGTTTCACCGACATTTTTTGCTGTGCTCATTTTCTGAAACTTTGTTCATTCATCTGACATTTGCAGCATCTTCTGCGTCAACGCACTTCTGTTTAAAATGACTGCCTCAGGGTCTTTATCTAGCTTGAGTATTTGTTGAAAAACGTATCTCCTAACGAAGCAGCCAAAACACATCACGCCACAGCGAACGATTGACCCGTCTCGGATGATGTGGTCATAGGTGATGGTATGGTTTCACTCAGATAGTCAGATTGAAGTCATGTGGTCGAATGCTTTTGGATGATCGGGACTATGTTTCCTCGCGTTGCTTTTTGATGCCCTCTGTAACATGACTTGTTCTTACGCAATGACTGCCATATATGTCGTTTCGTTCGATTCGCTCTGCATCAGCTACCATGTATGATCGTCACTTTTGATTTGTTTTACGTCTTATCTGTAATGTATTGTAATCCTTTCGTCCCATAAATTTAGAGCACCCATGGTCTAGAGTAGACTAATTCCTCCAATAAATGGTGTTGTCGCGTCTCTTCTCGTTCTCGGTTTTGAGCCAAACGACTGGGCGCGTAACCAAAGGGACGATCCAATAGCAGTACTACAATGTTATATTTAAGTTTTCCTAATGAAGGTAGGTTTTGCTTTTTGAGAGCACACTAGCCGTTGATCGCAGTAATGACAAAGCATTAGCTATAACAGTGAGTTTGATTTCAAACCGACTCGAGTTGTCGGCAATAGTTGGCTGAAAATATTATAACTGATCAGTTAGATTCCTAAACTGGGATTCAGCGTAAATATAGTAGGCTTATATAGTGGTATTTTATAACCCAGACCCAGAGCTAAGGCTACTAACTGCAACAAATTCATGTATATTGAAAAACGGTCCAGTACTTACTTACCGGGATCCAGCGGAAGTAGTTCTACAGAAGGCATTTTACATGACTTCTGCAAACGATTGCCACAAGTTCTCTTCGCCTGGCTGCTGGTCTTCTTAAAAACCGTGCAAACACTATACGACAACACAATAACAATGTTTTTACAACGAAAAGAAGACGGCAATCTTTTTGACGCAACTCTACAAGTCGCGTTTGTCCGGTTCGATATGACCATTCGCAGTACGCCTGAGGTTATTGACAGTCATCTTCAAGAACTCTTAGGAATATCGACCTTGCTGTGTGCATTCATTGAAAACATTATGTTTACTAGTTAATGAGCTACCTTGCCTCTCAAGCTAGCTACACGGCGTAATAGCTTGCAAGTTTCGATGCATTTCATCCTGAAATCTGTAACAGTGCGCTATCAGTGCTTTTCAATGCTCAAACTGTTGGGTAATTGTTCTTTGTCGTTGTCTCTGTTTCCTTTTTGGTTAGGAAACCTGGATTTGTCTACCAGCGCGTAGTTGGTGACTTAGTCTTGTAACTTGACGTGTTTCATACATGTCTACCCGAATTTCATAACTTATAAAAAATTGTGTGGAAAACAGTTACTACTCAGTTTATTTTTCTCGATTGCAAGCTAATACATGGGGCATTTACTGTCGGACGTTTCCTCAAGGAGGTTGGCTACTGTTCTTCTTTTGATTCTTTGTGTCGTTTTGGATTTTCGTTCCCTGGGATTTTTAATGAGTTTAAAAACCTATAGTGTGTCCGTTTTAGTCACTCCATGTAACGTTACTAACATGTACTTTAATAGGTTCAAAAACTCGCAGTACTATTCCAAATAATAATGTTACCGGAATTTTCACTTTTGTAACATAGTTTGCAAGCTTTATTACCCGGGTGGAAGTTTAAACCAATCCCACCCAACATGATAATTCAGTTTTGTCTGAAAGGAGATCAATGGCGCAGTCGTCAATATGGTTGTCTCATGAAAGTATGACCGGATTTCAGCTAGTGTTCGTACCAAAAATATGCACCACTTACGAGTTTTATAAAGAGTGGAACTTGAGTCTAATTCTTCTTTTCGAAAAGGGTCAAGTCAAAAGTCTGTGGAAATGCAAAAAATGAAGTGAATTGTGAATAGTATGCAGTTTATATCAGCTAAATCCCCCACTACTTATCTGCAAGTAAAGAATTACCACGCACATCACATTGGCATTTTTCCACTTTTTTCCCATCCACAATAGTTTTTGTGTTTTTCACTCATCTGATAAAGGTAACCTAAACCATCTTCAAGATGAGTGTCGAGGTTTCTTCCGACCAACTCTCTACAGGTTTCATTATTATCTGATGTTTGTAACTTGAAGAAAAATGAGTTGGTTTGAGACCTAACATCGAAAGACATACTGTTGTATCTAGACTAAATTGTGGCTAACTGATTACAGAAAACGCTGTCGCTTTAACATCGATCTACTAAATAAAAAGTGGTTTGCCACAATGTTCCATATTATGATCATTAATGTTAGTTTTCAATGCCTATATTGGGCTTTAAAAAAGCATGCCTTAGAGAAAATGACTACTAGTCGCCTTAAATGTTTCTTACCGATGAATTTCTGAGCCGCGGATTCCTTTCAATACCACTAATTATAGAACTGCCAAACTTCGACACACGTGTTGTATAATAGAAATATATGTGACAGGCCAGGTAAATGAACGTTCTGATATCCGCTAAGTGTTATCAGCTGTACGATTGTGATCCAGGGAGCGGTATTCATATACGATTTGATGGACTGTCAGAAATGGCGCGGAATCGAAGTACAGGGCACTTCTATAAACAAATTCTGTCACCTTACCTCCTTTTTTCAGATGTGTTTTGCCTTCACCTTGTTCGTATGTTCAGGAGAATATGGGAACCATACTGATGCAAATACACAGATATCTATTCCTGAACCTGGCATCAAATATATCGTTTCAAACAATCACCCTCCGTTTTAAGTATTCCACAGTGTTTTAATTTAATTCTGACTACGGTGTCAAAACCGGTTCATTGTGAAAGCTTCCGCAGAAAATTCAAATAATCGATGCTTCGTTTTCAGCTTGTGAGAGATGCTAGTATCAAGAAGAGAGTTTTGAGGAACAGTGTGAAGAGTTACAAAATTCTGTGCATCATTATGTGGACCAGCTGACTGAACTTGGATAATGTTCCGTGTACAATCATGGAGGTGGAAAAATGCTCGTACACATTTTCATGTGTTGTGCTGTTGTGATAAAATTAGATAGAAAGTAACATGTTTAAGGTTAGACAACTGAGGAAGTTGACAACATTAGAAGTGTAACATTAGATAAAGAAATATTTTGTTTCCTACAAAACGCACTACCTATAAACCTCATTATGTACGGAACAAACAAACAAATAACTGACAGCGACGCTGAAAGATTGGGAGTAGCTTTAGTCGACAGAAACGTTTCCGATGGTCAGGCTATTTGGTTTGTCATCTGGGGGCTGTAAACGTCTTCGCTGGAAGTTACCAACCAACTGCTACGTTAGAACAAACTCAGCTTGATGTTTCAAATTGTTGATACCTGTAAACCAAACGTCTCAGCTGATGTTACAGATTCAGTGAGATATTCCTGAGACAATGGGTTGTACTCAACACAGACACACTTTTCAATTGGTGGTTGGGTTTGAGTGGGATTCCGCATACGAAGGTTATATATATATTGGATATATATATATATATATATATATCAGTAAGCGCAAAAGTTTGTCCCTTCAACGCCGTCTGTTGTATCATACCAACGAGCTGGATAAATTCTTTCGGATATCTAGGGTGTTTGACTCATGTTAGCGAACCAATTCAATGAACTTCAACGAAAAGCTTTTAGGATGAAGACTTCTGAACATTCATTTAATGAATCAAACGCTTAATCTGTCTTCCTACCTTCCATAGCTCTTTGGTAAGAAATACATATAATTTACGACTATTGTTTCTGCTTAGTGGTCTCAGCTGGTAGCAGACCATTTGTTGTTCTGTACATAGTGCTCAGTACAGTTGAAGTGGCGTAGGGAAATTACCCTATGTTTTGTAGCCATTAGGATGAGCCTACTGTTATCAGCCCACCGGTAAGAAACGTACAGATCTCTTTGCACCTCTTGATTTTCTCTTTTACCGTTTACTAGTCGCCAGAATTTTGTTTCATCATCATGCAGTAACATGGCAGAGGTGACAGGCTGAGGAATTTCTAATTCACCTTAGATAAGCAATAGTAGTCTTGGAACGGAACCTCGTGGAACAGGGCTACTAGCATAGTGTCAGTCGGAGTATACGACATTGGTCTTTCGATCGAATTGTCCACCCTCGAGGTAATTGACGAGCTATAAAGTTGCATGTTCGCCATTTCAGTATTTACAGCGCTCTATGCGTACATTTAAGTGGTCGACTCTGTGCAATGTTTGCATGTATTCCCGAAGAAGGATATCAACCAGTTTGTCTTTCGTGGTAGTAAATGAAAATACATAACTACAACTCTCTTGCCAAGGGAGAAATAAGCGCAGACCCTAATGGACTACTTTCGTAAGGCTTTGATAGCTTCCGAATAATCATCGATATTGTGAAATCCATCTTGTTCAAAACACGTTTACCCTGGATCTCTCGCCAACCGCATCATACAGTGCAGAGTCTAACTCTACTTAATTTAAATAACTATTTGAGGACTAACCTACTGAAAGTGAGGACATTAGGTGAGTAACATGACTAGCCAGTTGTTAGTTAGCATGTGTTGACTTTCGGTTGTAAAAAACTTGCAATGCTGTGATTGGGTTTCTGTCTTGTCCCGGTCATTCAGTCCACTGTTTCTAACTTTTTCTCATTGGCGCTTTCACCATCAAAGATTCACGCACCAATTCCACTGAATCGTTAGCACTATCAGTCAATTTTTTAAATTTTCCAGCACAGATCCATAGTTATACACGTTTTCTGCTATCCTTATCCTGAGTCCTATGAATGTTTGTTATGACTGACTTAGTTCACCAATGAAATAAATCCACACCAACGAGAACGTGGTGATTGTCCTGTTTCAAACAATGTTCTTAGAATTAGGGATTTAGCAGCCATGAAATCTGATCACCTGTTTAGATCACATTCTGTTTTTCTCTGCCAGTTGAGTCCGTAAATGGAATGATTTTGCCTTGTTGTGTTAGTTCAATAGTAGTTGTGGGAAAAACATTAACACCCATTTGATGTTAAAAGTCCTCAATGTGTTACCCTGGGAACTGCGACCCGAGTTTATCAAGTCTCATTTTTCTCCTCAAATCTAACTATTGAAATATTGCAAGCATTTAAAGAAATCACTAATTGTCCAAAATCTGAAGGAACTTCGTTGTGTTATTTCCAATAATGTTTGTCGGATTGATGACTCTATAAATCTTAAGTTCAATGCACGATTTTTAACTCGTTTCTTTGATTATTTGCATAAAAATTAGTCGAACGATATCCTTTGCATGCGGGAGTACAAAAACAGTGAAAACTTTCCACATTTAACCTATTTATCTATTGTGTAAAATATGTGTAAAATACGTATGAGAAATAAAAAATCGCTACAATTTTCTGATCTGCGTTTCAGTTTGTCAGCCTGGAACACCTAGATGTCTCTTGCAATAAACTAAAGCGCTTGGATTTCATTTCTTCATGCACAGTTAGTCTGCCATACATGATACATTCAAAAATTTTCTAGACTATTACTACACTGCTCGTGTACGACAACGAACTGGAGCATTTGAACGACATCGAACGGTAGTGTGATATCACAAAATGGCTTATTTTTCAGGTTGTTTAATTTGAGCACTCTGCATGCACAATACAATCGCATACCTGAAGTTGATAAATGCTTCACAAAGCTTACTAACATCACTGATTTGAGACTGGATGCTAACAGGATTACCCAAGTCCCAGAAGACGCATTCGTAAGATGCACACGTCTGACCAATTTGGATTTGAGCTACAACTTATTGGAATCAGTAGAGGTAACTTGAATCTTGTGTTGTGGTAACCTTTGACCCGAGTCTATAGTTTATTGCATACATTCCTAATTTGGCCTACCTATCACTGAGTCATAACCACATTCGATCAATTGATCCCCTCGCAAAGTGTCCGAAAGTTAGTTGACGTTGAATCGAAACTAACGTGGTTACTGCCCTGTAGTTGTTAGACGCTGATGTGAGTGACAACTTGCTGATGGATCACAGCTTAAACAGTGAAGGTTATCGTGTGATACAGCGTCTCAATCTCTCAAACAATTCTATTACTGAGATGAATGATGTTGAACCTGTTATGTGAGCACACTTTCGGTTATTCATTTTGCGTGTTTATTTTTTTAACAGAACTCTAATCTCTTTGAATTTATGTAACAACAAATTGACCAAGCTTCCTAATCTGCATTCAACTTTCCCAAAACTCGAAACTCTTGAACTGTGGGGTAATCAATTGGAAGACACTGAACACTTGTTGGTAGGTTGAAGAAAAATTTTTTGTTTACAGTTGCTGTGACGTTGATGTAAACTCTACGCCTCAGATCTGTATCTTCTTATGTCTGCTCATGTTCGTCTCGCTGTGTACAAAACAGGAACTTTATACATGAGGGGAAAATGTTATTCTCCTAGTCATCTCCATTTGCGGTCATTTGATAGACAATTACTTTATTTGTTCGTGAGGCTTGTGTTAACGAATGGCTTGACACAAAAATGCTTATTGGTTGAAGCCACAGAATTATAATTTGTACACAAATGCCAGTAAGTTTGGCATTTACCAAACTGTCCAGCTCGTTTTGCTAGTTTAGAATAACCTGTCAGAATGAACACATATGATGGCTCTACTATGAATATCAATTATTTCTGTAGATACGTTTGTGTTAAATCACGCATCAAGAGGTTGAGTGCCAGAATTGGTCCCACAATAACCAATAAAGTAAAATCCAAAACATGCGATTGTTGGTTATTAGTGATTACGTCTGCTTTTGCTGGGCGCATGCGGGTATATTTGTTTGTAGACAATTATAAAGGTGGTTGACTATACATGACGCTATTACGCATGTGATTTGAAATCTTACTTACGTACAGTTCCAACCTGGTCACAGTTCAACGACATACAAAACCTATTTTGTTTTAACAGCATCTTATTTCGTTCAGCAGCTTAAATCCTATTAAGTGGATCATAGCACCTTTAGAGATCGCTCACTAGTACAGTGATGTTTATTCATACATAGGGAAGGATTAGTAGACTATTCTTTTTATAACCATCGTAAATGTATCTCTAGTGAAGTGCTTTTTTATGAAGAGAAGAAGAAAGCTGTCATTCTGAGAAACAAAGTATCAAATGAAATTGGTCGACATTGGCGTCGAACTACTTCAAATTAGGAAATTCTGCAAACAATTCATTTCAATAGCAGATAGAGCAATTTAACGTGTATTATATGGGGCTGCATTTATGGCTGACAACTAGCAAGCAGTTGTACACTAGAAATGTTTTAACGTGCAGTGTAATTCACCGTGTTCTCGCCCGTTTTCGAACCTAAAATTTAGTTGCAAGGCTTTCATATCATTGCTTGATTACAAGGTTGATCACTCATATAATCATATCTCTATGTATTTTATCAAACAAACGTTCTTTTATTGAATTACTGCTTCAAAAAAGGCCAAAGGTATTACAAATTTTTGGACAGTACAGTCATAAACATATGATTAGGGAGTGGTTTTATGGAGGAGCCAGTCACATTGTCTGATGTTAAAGAACGTTAACGCTTGCATCTGTCATTATGAAAGATTCGAGTTACACCACTTGCGATTCTATCTATCTATATGAAATCTGTTATGGACGCGACGCGATACGATCGACGGAAGTCTTTGCACTACAACTGCCCCATGCTAATATAAGACTCTTGAAAACGTGAACGAGAAATCCATCTGGGCTAGGTTTTAGTTGGAGAAAACAAATAAGTATTCAGAAAGTCTATCAATAAGAAACAAATATCTGGCTTTAGAGTCTGAGTCACATTTGGAACGCATCAGACTGATGGTGAAAATAAATTTTCGGTTGCGATAACAGGCGTTGGTTTCATTCACGTAGAATAATCCAAGCAAAAAGGCAACACGTTTGATTACGGACGCCTAAGTTACCTATATTGAGTGAGCAACGCACGGAATGGGAGGCCACCTGAGTTCGACTTCAAGAAATAGGAACTTCTTTACCTTGTGTACATGAAAAAGTTGTCTTTACGTCAGTTGACCTGCACTTGGCGACCTCGTCTGCTTGGGTACGGTTGGATATCAGTACGCTTAGGACCTATTATATACAAATGCTCGCGCAAATAATTGTGTGACCAGATGGCTGTGTGTCTCGAACCTCCTCTCACTAGATAGTGAGGGTGAGGATGATGCAGCCGGCGATGTATGGACTTGGGAGACTTCCCAACTTGGTCTCTACTAAAGGAAACAGCTGCATACTATACATGGCCCGCTGTTTCGTAATTCGTGGTAGGTATGATAAACCCAAACAAAAAGTGATGATATAATGACATGCCTAAACGAAAATCCTTGGTCACTGTGGTCATCAACCTGACTTTTTGATACGGAATATAACAGCTGAGATTTGAATGGAAAGAACAGCCTATATATGCTCACTAGCATAAATGTTTCTATTTTCTAAGACTCATCAAATCTGTCTAAGTGTTTTGAGGCCAAGCTTCCTCACACTAAGAAAGCAGAATAGATGACAACAGTACGTGATCATCAGTTTCTTAAAATTCGTTCACTTTTATCTACTCGTGCTTCAGAATAATCTGACGAAATGTGAGAATCTTCGTGAAGTTTCTTTTGACGAAAGTATGTCAAAACCGGACGCCGGGGATTCCGATAACTTCAGTAATAGGTTGATCACTCAAATGCCTCAACTGGTTCGAGTGAATGGAGTAAGTTTTTCTTGAATAAAGTGGTATACACAAATGTGTCACACCTGACGCTGTTTGATAAAGAACACTGTTAACGAAAAGCATACAATCTCAAAGTCATCCTATAATATCATTGTCATATACTAACGTGTATAGACAAAAATGTGAGTGAAGTTATGTCAACCTTGATTTTGCTACTTTCTATTTATGAGTGCAAATTGAATGGTCTGCCATCACGGAGATACAACACCGTAAACACACATGAAAAGTGTGATTTTGCAATTTTTAAGCTTTTCAACTACACATTTTCCGACAATACTCGGTGTTTAATTGGTAGCCTGTTTAGAGATTAAAAAGCCTATCACAGTGAAACCTACTTCCAGCAAAACGACAAATGCCAAGACAGTTTATAGCTTCTGCTATGAACTACGATACTTGTAAATTTCGCAAATATTAGCCTTATCTCGAGTAGAATTTAAATTCGATGAATGAATTTGCAATCATTCAAACATGCAAATTCGTAATTTCAACCGCATTTACATTTGTTGGGAGCTTTTATGTTGAGGAAGGCTTTTTCAATCAATCACTTTTGAAAATAGACACGAAAATCTACTATCGCGTTTGTTGAAGATTACCAATGAGGCATACTGCAATTCCGATGTTCTGAATTCGAACTCCGAGCTATATGCTTATAAGGTGGGCATGTTGATCATTGCGTCGCTTCACAATAGACATGGCAAAGTCGTCGTATGCACATCTTCGATCAAAATCAGTTATGAACAGTTCGCAAGAAGTTTGATCTGCTCAACAGGAAACCGCTAACTATCACGTTAACGGACTATCCTGTGATCGAGACTGGGTGGAGGAGTAATTGTAGAATTTCTGTCTGCTTGGTATAAGATAAGTCAAGGAGCGATATACAACTTTTCACTTTGCGATCACATACGGTAACTCCGTTATATGTTTATATATATGCATTTGTATATGCAAACAAATGTGAGGATAGACGGTGTGCTAATTCTCTATCGTAAGCCAGACTGTTAATGAACGAATAAAGTTTCAGGTATTCAAACATACTTAGAGATTTCATTTGCAGCCATAACGGAGAGCACAAACTCGCTTTCACTGTGTTGTCTCTAGGCCAAATATGGCACAATAACTGTAAAAATAATTTGAAACATTGGGTTCCCTTTATCCAGTTCCTCAAGACGGGAAGAAGACATGTTGCGAGATGCAAACATTTCGTTTATTCACATCAGTCGAATAAATAAAACCTTCAGCTATATAGGTTAAGGGCGTAGCGACAGAACAATGAAATGAACGGATATCACGTGGGTGCAATCAGGGTTTATTGTCACGCTAACGAATTCGACTGCGTCAGCACCTTTTGCCAACAGAGGGCCGATACATGACGCTTGATCAACCTTGCCTCGGAGAACGCCAATAACCTAGAGTTGTGATTGCTCTATAAGACCATGAACGAAGTGACGAGGTCAACCATATGACCTATTGCGACTAGGTGTTTCGTGATCGAAGACGTCGGAGTTCTGTTCGAGTGTTGGTTCGCTGACCCGCGTTGAGTCATTGGTTGAATCAGCCCCTTGAGTATGTGCTCCGCCTTCCGGTGTCGTAAGCTTTGGTCCGTTCTAACAATATGAGTAACCGAAACTGCCAGTGAACTGGTAGATGACATGAGAGGCAGAGTTTTCCGGGGAAGAAGGACCGGGGCAATGGAGACTCATTCTGCGGATGGAAAGCAACACGCGCAATTTCGCTGCGGGATATGTGTGATCAGTGGCAGATTTCAGCTTCTGACTTACATCGGTAATGTTGTGGTCACCTGTGCAAGGAACAGTGATAAAAACGTACTTCTTCGGCGCTGATTGTGGTTGGGTAGTAGCCACCTGTTCTTTGCAATGAATTTCAATGAAATTGGCCAGATATCCATTCGCAAGCAGAACACTCTTCAAGAGCTCCTCTTCAGACTTCAAGTGGTTGGCTATGCATAGTTTCCTTGCTCGGTGAAAAATAACTATCAACAAACTACGCTTGTAAGCCACGGCGCAAATGGAGAGAATTGCAGGTACTGCCCACGCCATGTGCGTTTTCTACAAGCAGACCTGCAAAGTGTACCGTCTAAACTCTGAGAAATAAGAGCAGCTAAGAATGGTTCGTGGGTGACACGGAGATTTTGATGAGTAAAATTAAACTGATGTAAAAGAGTTACGAAATCAACAAAATCAGTGAATATTAGAATGTGATCGACATACCGTCTATGAAGTAAAGAACGGTCAATGTAATCCGATAGTCCATCTTCGGCCATTCCAAGAAAAATATCAGCCAATATTGGATCCAACAGGATGCCCATTACTACATCATCAACTTGCCTATAAGCACATCCATTGAACTCAAACGGAATGTTTTCTGTACGCATAAGGATCAATTCTTGAAGGTAGTCGACTGGAATGGATAAAGAAATATTATGAATCAAAATAAAGTTGCATAAATAATCAACTGTTTCATGTAATGTATTTGTCAAACCAGGCTTATGTTGAACTGAACTCAGTATGAATTTAATGTCATCTGGGGATTACGGACTTGGTTACTGTGGTGCCGCGGCACTTGTTTCAACGCGCCCTGTCGTGAACACGTGACGCAGTAGATTGTCTTAAATGCGATATCCAGATTGACTCTGTCATCTGAGTCGACTAGGTGAGCGTAAATTGTGCTGGAGAACTTTCACTACTGGTTAGTAGTCAAACAAGTAAAGGTGTTGTTCGTTTATTCTCTCTAACCGATAACTTGTCATATGCCCGATGTAACCTGCCCCACAGAAACAAAAAGATGAGTGAGTACAAAGTGAGCCTTTGAGGTGAAGGCGTACAACTGGCTTAGAGATGAACGTTAGTCTCAGCTGTGCAAAGTAAATAGTCATCCTCAAGGCTGTGTTGGAAGCTCTCGTGAGCTATGTAGTTGAGAATCCAACCTTGTACGATACGCTTATATAGATCGTCATAAGCCCGACAGATGATTCCTGATCCTGCGGTTCCGTTTGTTCCGTACTACGACCCAGAATGTGTCAGGATATTCGATAGCCCGAAACATTGAACATGAAAGCTTGAACTGTTTATCTGGTACATCATCAGCACAAATCTTGTGGATTTGGTTTGCTAACCATTGTGCCAAACTTTGTTTCTTTTTCACTTGACCAACGCTGTAGAATTGGGTATATTGACTATGACGTGTCCGCTTCATGTGCGTATCTCGTTGACTCGATTCATTTGGACGTTTCAACAGCGTGACATCGAGGAAAATCAATTTACCGTTCTACTTCCACGGTAAACCTTAGCTTCGTTTAACTTGAGTTATCTACCGAAAATAAAACACATCATTATTGCTGCTTCCTTTGACGATGAAGAAAATCATCTACATACCGTTTGTATACTAAGCGTTGTTTGATCAATCCTGTCAATTTGGTTTGTTCAACTATGCCCGTGGAAATGTCATCAGGCTAACACCTTCCTTCTTGTTAACGATTAGACGGCAACCAAAGATCTCAAGCGCAGTTTTGGCCCATCTAGTAAACTGGAGTCACAGAAGCATTGTGAATGTCGCGTTCAAACCGATTTAGTACATAACACTTTTTCACACTAGAGGTCTGATATGTCTTATCGTGGCGGCTGCGGAGCCCATCGGAATATGGCTACGAAACCTTGATCTGTGCACGCGGAAATCTTCCGTTCAAGAACTAAAGTTTTCAAGAATTAAGGTCGTTGGAGCAAGTGACGTGGCATCACATTAACCATGTCCATAATCCCCATTTGATATTACATTCACACTGTATTAAATTCCATGAACTTTTGACCCAACAACTATTTTCATATTTATTGTTTTGTATTTGACATGAAGATTACATACCGAAACTGCACATTTGTTATGTTCTGACTTCTAACGAAGGGGAGTAGACAAGACAAGAGTACACAGACCATGTATAAAACGCAGAACAAGCAATACAATGACAACAAAAGAATGTGAGCATGTTTCCCCCCCACAAATTCTATCCTGGAAAGCTGATCAAATCAACTGATGCCGATCTTATCATCATACACCCGTTCCACTTCACAGATTGCTCACTGCGTTACTGTTTCTCTGGCCGTACCCATGGGGCCAAATAATTGCGATATGGTCAGCAATGGGTATGGGTCCTAGGTTAGATCCCAGCGCACTCAGTCGTTATACTTTAGTGTTGTTCTTATAAGCTCAATGGTGTTGATGGTATTCCGGTGCCATAGAACTGACGGTCGATCCAACACTCATTGTTCGGTTGGTTTGACATACTCTAAAATCTGAACCTCTTTTGGTTCGCTTGTTGCGATCGCCCAGCCGGCTGATTCACACTGATGTTGCCAACATTCCCGTTAGCATATTGATCCAATTTCTGTTACTGTCCTGGTTATTTGACCACAAGATGTTCAATAGTCTTAAACATCATTGCTGAATAAGACTGGCGTATCCCGTGAAAGCGCAAATGCGTCTTGTGCAGTTGCTTCATCTCCTAACTAGTCAACCAGAAGAGCGTTGATGTTTACCGCTCCTCTATGTGAAAACTTATTGTACAAACTCTAAAGGAGACGTTGGTTCGTCCTTGATATCGTAGTGTTGTTGGTAGAATTCGGATTCCCTTCCCGGTAGTGATTAACGCAAAAATCTTGGCCCCGAATAATGCCGCAATTGTCCCCGTATTCGTTACCAAGACAAGCCAAAAGACGCATGCAAAAAACAGCTTTGTTCCGCTCCAAGACGTGTGCGGCCGAGGCGAAAAATACAGTAAACCTATACGGTACGCAATGGCCAAAAAGCACTCCCAACTCATAAAAAGAAGGACAGTTGCCGGAAAAAAATAATTAGGGTCACCAATGGGCATAGCGGAACAAAAACCCGGACGAGTAAAAAAACAAACCAGGGACACCTCTCGACCGTTCTGAACAGTTCCGCTAGGTACGATTGAATCAATCGTTTTTTCTTGAGGACAGAGGCGGTTATGAACGAAAAAATGGATGCCCTAACAAAACTTTATGTTGGGTTCACCTGATCTTTCAAGTGCGTTGAACATTGAGTGTATGCGATGCCAATAAGTGAACGTTTACGACCATGCTTTTTTTTGAACGGAATATCAAATGTTTGGGTCACGCTTTGGAATCCGTTTCTTGCCTAGTAAACAAATATGCCTCCTTTCTTGAAAATCTTTATGTTATTTATTAGTACAGTTCTTAGCACATTTTAAGGTGGGAACAACAGTGTTCACTTATTACCTTGACATTGATAAATAAATCTAATTACCATTAGGTTAGTTACTGCACTGTTAGCTACTGTACTGTAAGTTATACTGGTCTCTCAGATTGGGGTTCCTGTGTGTGCCCTTGTTGTTGGTTGAAAAAAAGGATGGTTTCTAAGCCGGTTAACCGCGTGAGCATTGTCACTGCTTAAAGGAATAATTTTTAGAGGAGTGATGGTTGGTGTAGTAAGAAGAGTGACACTTTCATCCACTCGTAATTTAGTTGTTTGTTCCATTGACTAAAATGGTTAGCTGTCGTTTATTCCGGCCAAGGTCCTCATGACCACTCAGGTCACTGACCAAAAAATGTGCTGTGCGAGATAGCAGCGTGCTACAGGAGATGGTGTACTGGCGTTCACATCATTTATAATTTTTTCCACCTAGCCATAATTTATTCATTTTTATCCTCTTTATTGGAATTTTCTTCTACGTTGTTCCATGTCATTGTTTTGATCAGCGGTGGCCTGAACAACAGTTACTTCTGATCAGCTCTATACCCATTTTGAATGAATGAATGTATGAATGAATGGATGAAATGTAGAGACATGGATGCAGAACGCTTGTAATTAGACATAAGAATTTCTGTTAGTTAAGTTCGCTTCCTTCTCTCTATTTCATGCATGCAATGTAGCTTCGTTTATTTCTCGTATAACTTTTTGGTGGATTAACCTTAATGTTAAACTCTGATCTGTTGATCTGTACGATGTCAAGATGAACCTTAGGTATGATGGCATCGGTGTATATTTTTAATTGGAAATATCCATTGAAAAGTAGGCAATGTCAGTATGTTCTTTTGTTACCTTCAATGCGACATCTCTTAGCAGTATGCAATGGAACAGAATGCATGCAATCGATAAACAGTTTTTGGAGTCATTTTCTCGCATGCCACGTACTGTTGATAATCACGCAGAAAGAAGTTCGAAAAATCGATGCTCCGAAATCTTCTGGAGTGGCTCAGACTTATGCGCGTCAAAGTAAGTCTTACCAAAAAGTTTTGGACAAATGTAGTAAATGAAATAACTGCATTTCCAATCCTTTATAAACCCTACAACTGTTTTCCTACATGTTCAGTTCCGTTCATTTGGAGATAGCGGAATAGCCACTTGGTCATTTGGCTATAGTTATAAACGGCGGCGGGTTTAGCTTGTTTCCGTGTGAGTTTCCACGGCCATCTTTCAACTCTTTAGCAAATCGTCTGGCCACTAAATATCTTGAATTATTAATCAATGATTAGAATTACACCATAACGACCAAATAAATAAACGATGATGAATGGCGGCAATTACAAACACAGACTTCTACATATGGGACACAACAGGGGTTTGCCGACATCCAAAACAGCTGCCAGAGGAGCATGCATCCTTACTTGGGGACATCTCCCGTGTCCCTATCATAGCACGATGTGGTGCGCATTTGTGTTGAATTGTTCAAAAATGTAATAAAAATTACTTACGGGTCCACAAAAGTGATAGGAGAGCATTCATCAGAAAATAGATAAACTAGTTCATATTCATTAGTGTAATATGATGTGAATATGACCGTGCATAATTAACAGTAGTGACCTGACTATTACTCACAGACTTGGTCAACTTGGAGCTCACAATATTTGTGTTAACCAAGCAGAGTAAGCACACTTATCGGTTTGCAATTGATTTGAAACGTTGCAATCCAACTTCCCTATTCTAACCACTTCCATTTATGCGCACCCCTGAAATGGTCCTTAAATACACTATTGATAACCTAAGCTGTGCAGCTGACCAATTTAATGTCAACTTACGTCGGTACTGATAATAAATGTACGTGTACGAACAAGTACGCCGCAGGGAGAAAATAACTAACACATAGATATTACTGGTAAGACCAATTGCCGAGTCTGAGCACGCTGTTTCTGTCGCTGTTTCGTATCCACCTAAAGTTAACATTTTTCGCAATTGGGTCTCTTCTACAATATACAGAGGTGTTATTAGTTGTCGGTAGATAGTAGAGACATCGAATGAAATGTGTTGACTACCACACTCATTGAATCACAGTTTTCTTGTTCGTATCTTTTCTGTTTGGCCCATCCGAAAATGAACTGCTTAACTTATGTTTTTCTCTTAGTAGAATTAATTTGTAACACATCTATTTTTCATATTGGATGTAAAACCTGAGCCTTTCTGTCTGTAATGCGGGCGTTATGAATGGTTTTCAGCGCTTAGTCTAGGGTTTTTCGATCCACCGGTTGATGTCAGTTTTTGAAAAACTTAGCGGCTCCATCAATTGAGCCTAACATGATGTATATAAAATTGCAATTTACCTTACTGCTAACATTACACCGAAATAACATGATACCCAGAGGGTGAAGGAATAACCTATAAATAGATAACATTAGCCATGCCCAGTGATCCAATTCTTCGCAGAACACGTAGAATATCAGGCTGGTACTCACGCAATCAGTTTCCATATTTATAAGGAGAAATTGCAAGTTTTTTTGGTTTTCCTCATATTGTGGTGAACTATCAGGCAGGAGGTGCGAGTATTCAAAGTCTCGACGAGATACCTCAACGCAGGAGTAGGTACGTCTAAAAACCCACAGCAAGCGGATCAGGGACGGTGCGGGCGACCGGATGAATCATTGCTCAACTTAATCAGACCAATGGGCGATACATGGCAAACAAAATAAGATGGATGTTCAAATCGGAGGCGCGATTATGCAACACTCGGAGGAATATCTCGACACGGTCGTAGAATACAATCAAAACCCCCAGTGGATAGATGGAGGACAACACGAGCGACCAGATGAGCCACCACTCAACAAAATCGGGCCAACGGACGAAGATTGGCAGGCGGAAAACCTCCGGATAGAAGGCGCCGATCACACACATAAACCGGGCAGAAGTACACACGACGTGATCGGAAACGAGAGGGGGGACTGGAATTGTGATTCGAAATCGCGAGCGCGCGTGTGGCTTGGTAACTAGCGCGTTGGACAATAAAGGTTGTGCTTTATCGGACGCCTTTTCGCTACAGTATGATGGCAACTATTGCCTTTGTTGTCCTACGCTGTCTATGGAATGGAGAAGGCGCCTAGCTCTGATTAGAAGCAAAGGTATATAATGCTTACATGCCATCTACTTTGCTCTACGGTTTACGATCGTGGTCTGCTCGTGGCGGTGTTAACACATTAAGTGTACTTGACCATTCTTGACTGTGTTAGTTACATTGTCAGTTAGGACATTTGTGAGAGTAATGCACTAGTTTGTCTGCAGATTGTTCAGAAAACTGTGGGTACATGTTGCAACGGTCAACTAATTAAGCCACGTAATTTGCGATGTTTTGCTCACGTACTCCGTGTGCAGCCTGGACGTTTACCACTCCACTATCCGATATAACAGCCTGCTGCAGTCACCGGCGTGCTTGTATTTACTGGGTTGCTAGTTCTATTCAGAATTATTTTATCCACATTTTCCTCTCCCCTTTGTTGTTTTTTCCTGGGATATTTCACTTCACTGTTAGACTGATCGGCTGTTCCAACCATATTACCCTCTGGTCAGGTTCATGACCTCTATGAGTAGGTGACTGAATGGTTAAATCCCTCGTTACGTTCTATGGTTTAGGATCACATAACTGAAACTACGCCGTCTGTTAACACTGTGGTTATCTTTGTTGAATTTGTCAGCATTGGCTGTAGTTATTAGTGAACTAAGCTTCCTTCCCTTCGTGTATATGATATTAGCTCATGATGATTGTCTGATCATCACCTCTTTCTAGGGCAAGTATACGACCTGATAGAGAAGCAGCTGTCCTCTTTGACCCAAATTACCTCACCCATGATAGCCTCCGTCAACAAAAGGTGAGTTCCCTTGTTCCTGTTTTGTTGAGATTGCTCTGGAGTTTTCATTGTGGACAGTGACATATGACTGAATAGCGTATCGATCCGCGTAATACTGGCAGATATACTTAGGTTTGTTCAAACCAGTTGAGCCGGCGAAAGGTTTTGCGGTTGGTTGGAAACAGGAACTTAACGACCGTCCTATTAAAGTCATCTAGAATAGACATCTAGCCTGCATGCGCATGACTAGTATAAGCCACGTTGGAGTGAGGTATTCCCATGTTTACCTATTCAGCACAAGTATAAACGCTACAATGTTGTGGTCTTCTAAATTTACCTCATTTTCGGTTGTTAATTCGAAACCATCTTACACAAAAGTTTGTAAACATGAACAAAATACGATATATTTTGCGTTGGTCTTACTGGTAGCCCGAAAGTAGAGCATAGAGGGCCCAGATCGTAAGAGGTTGCTTTCAAGCATGTGTGTATTCAGTGCAAAACTTACGACTTAACTGTGTGGTCATTTTTCCGGTGGTTTCTGCTTAATTCGGCATCGGACTGCTAGGTTCTGCTTTGTTTTAACTTGTCATTGACAAGAGAGGAAATAATAAAGCCAGAAACCTTGAAGTCAAACTATAAACTGGACTATGTACTTCCGGAGGTGTATGATTAAAATCAGTGTTTCGATATCTTCATTCTTTGTATACATAGGCACACTGGTTAAGATTCACTGCTAACGTCATCTTGATTCTCACATTAGAGTAGTTTGCGGGAAAAAATGCAGTTTAGAAGCAATCGCTGATCAGTTGTTTTTGTATAGATATCGACAACTAGAGTTGGACATTTGTG
>JTDE01001697.1:44870-61493 GCA_014338405.1 Paragonimus skrjabini miyazakii | reverse complement strand
TAATAATAATAATAATAATAATAATAATAATAATAATAATAATAATAATAATAATAATAATAATAATAATAATAATAATAATAGACAGTAATACATCAGTGGTTCATACTAATAATAAACTGTCACACAACCACGAAGAAGAAAGAAGCAAACCCTGTACAAGAAGAGAGAAGAAAAAAATAAAGGGGAAGAGACCTAACTACTAAAAATAGTTAAGTCTATCTCCAAACATAAAACATCTAGGTGCCTACACCTTGCAAGCAAACAACCGAGTTGTAAGTGATAGTAATGCATCATCAACAAGACAGCCTTCCCACGGATTTCACTGCCCAGTGCACTCACTTCACAGATAATTCGGACAAACAACGACAACATTCACGCCACTGAGCTCAATTAGCCGCAATTTCACCTAACGTCTCCAGCCACCGAATCTGTAATTCGTGAGGGCTCCAGCCCGGGAGACAAACCCGATCTACCGTGACCAGCCACTTTGCGAATGATTACATTTCGATACACCAAATCATTATCTCTCCACCTCGCACCTTATGCCAGTCGGCCGCAGCGTCGGCAAAGGGTGCTAGGTGTGGCAGACGACTAGCTGGCATTCTTAGTACATGACCTGACAACCTACGTTTGTGTAAGTGTAAGGATTGCACGAAAGAACTCGTTTGACAATCAGTGTCAAACACCCGCTTCCTAACTTCCTCGTTGTTCACTCGTTGGTGCCACCCGATACGAGCGATTAAACGTAGACATCGCTGGTCAAATACCTGGAGATGGTTCACGTCCTCTACTCTGAGCGGCCAGGTTTCGCTGCCGTAAAGTAATACAGCCCATGCTGTTGTTTGATATACACGACCCTTAAACTTCAGAGAGATACCTTTCTGTCATCGTAGGTGCCTCAGATTAGCGAACGCCGCACTAGCCTTGGAGATGCGCGTTTCTATTTCATTCCTTGTACACCCGCCGCCGTCATCGACAGGTCTTGCTCTTGATGACATTCCAGTTTTGAAGGCTGCGTCCAGAAAAGACGATAGGGTAGCCCCTTAGGACATGCCAGAGTTAGTTCTTGCATGTTAGGACACAACGTTGTTGAGATACGTGTATTGGGTGGTGATGATGTAATCAACCAGTGGATCAGGCAATCTCGGTTGAGTTACGAAACGCTCTAGTATTTGGCACATTCTATTTAGGTGCCTTTTGAGTAGCTTACACTGTGCTCTATACGTCGCGTTCGTTAGTTCACAGAAGTCCAAATTCAGACATCATGGACCAAAACTGAACGTGGTTGCTTTCACCGTCATACAGTTTACGCAGTCTAGAATCAGTTACATCAGATTGCTCTTCACAAACGTGCAGTGTGCTACCTATTAAAACGAATCACGTTTTTAGCTACAAACAGGGCAGGCAGTTATTATCTTTGTTACTCACTGCTTTCTCACAAGTAGCCATTGTCTCGTTTACAAAAGCATACCTTTCAGCCAGGTCAAACTATCTTGATCCTCAGCATTCAAGTTCTATGCGGGCTTGAAACTGGGAGAAAGGCGCGTGCAGTCACGGCTACAATGAACAGGCTGACCAAGCCCTCCACAGGTTACCTACAGACATCGGGTAGAATACTAAGGGAGGAAATGACTGTTGTGCTATTATGAGGATAATTTAAGATCACAGAAAGTTTAGAAAACTCATGACCCACAGTATCATAATATCTCGGCAAGGTTTATGTATAACTTATTAGAAGGAAGCGGACAAGAAAGAGCCACCATGTTCTTTCTTCGGTCATTACTGTATAACATGTGGAGAAACGATTACCAGATTGTTTGTGATGAATCCGGAATTTTAATGCGCGTTATCTCATGCTTGCTATTCATAAGTTTGTTAGGTGAGTGTTGTGTCTCTATTCGGGTGCAATCAATATTAAGCCATACAGGTAATAACAACGGTAGAAAAAAACACGTGGTTCAGGAGAAGCACATACCATACTCTGGCATTCACAAACGGTAGCGTCACTCCTAGTTGCGTTAATTAATGAGTTAATGGTCGATGAAGACGCGACCAATCGGAACGCAGTTTGAGTCTTTGCACTAGTGTGGTACACAGGTGACCATGACGCGTGTACAGCAGTGAGGTTGGTTTATCGTGTGACAGCCATGTACCTTTTGCTTGAAATGCACTGACCACCTTGTCAGACTGAGGACATGTTATGGAAACCTTCATGCAGTATTTCAAGCAATATGCTTTTCACGTCTATAGCCCGAATACCGACCACTATTCTATGAAAATGTACTCAGGGCTGCTAACTCGTTTGTCGCAAGTGTCGAAAGATTCACTTCCATCTTTGATTTACTGATCCATAGATTTTACTAGCAGTCTGGTTTACAAACGCGAAGCCGAGAGATGAAACTGACATCAACCAGTAAGATCGTACACAATTACGCGGCATTTGGTTAGTAGGTTGTATTACGAAATATCATGCACCTGGGCCACTTGCGCTGATTCACACGCTGTCATTCACCTCCACCGGTATCATAGGCATGGCCATCCTGACTACCGCGTTGGTGTTTGTGGCACCCAGCCAGGCGTGGGAAAACATGGAACACAAACACGAGCTGTGTAACGTTCGTAAGATTGGCCGATCGGATCCAGCTGTGCTGTGAACCCATCCTGGTCTCTGGGGTTTTGCTAGCCTCGTCCTGTATGACCCAGCTGTGCGCTGGACTCTCTTAGACAAAGTAAGATGTCATACTGATATAACGCGCTCAATCGCTGACCCAGAATCGAGAAGAAGAATAGGTGCGGCAACAGCGTTTATTGGAAAGACGAAACGAGTTCCATTAGGCTACAGAGGCTCTAAATTTATAGGTCCAAAGGAATACGAATCGCGTTACAGAGGGGTATTAGAAAGTGCACTCGTGAAAACAGTTCACATAATGTACAGGAGTTCGATCACGCAGCTGCAATCTGATTAACTGAGTGAATTAGAACGTATCAATTAACTCGAAGCTGGATCGATCAATCGATATGACGTGATATGCCTTTGTTGCTTCGTTAGGAGATGCGTATCCTAACCCATACGAACTTGCACCCGAAGTGAACTACCGGTATCCAGACACAAACATGATTTTCATCGTTCGAGTTGTACACATGTATGGGGAACAAATTAGTTTATGGTTGATGCACCCCGGCACCAAAACTTTGTTAGGTTTTCTATAGGTGTACGCTCCGAAAGGAATGTATATCACGGACAATCCAACAAGGTGGATATTTCCGCAGTATTAAACAAGTGTGATAAGTAACCAGACTTAATCTATCCCGAACTTATCACCAATTACTTGAAGCCGCTTAGAAGTTCATTCTAGCTCGTTCCACGAAGATGATTTTTTGATAAAAATGTATAGACTTCTCCCGAAACCATGAGTCCGTTTAAGTGATGGGGGCCAGTCATACTAATTAGACAGTGGTTACGTGGCAGAATGTTTGTATAGTCTTAGATCAAAGTGGGATAGATTGGTTCATACTCCACGCAATCACCCTATCCAATTGATCTCAACACCTTATAGGTTTCAATTTGAGCACCACACACAGTTCGTCATAGTTTTGCATTCCCCTAGACTTGTCGGCTAGCCTCTTTCGAAAAGAAGCACTAGACTCAAAGTTCACTGTTGTTAGAGCTCAAAAGTGGTACGTATTTTTGTCTGTGAAGTGCTGATCTTATTTGTACATGTCGAGTGGGATACACAGTAGGCATATCTGTTTTCTTCGAATTCACTATTGCTTTGTGATGTGTATTTTTGTGGTTAAATGAAATTGGCTGTGACAGTTGCCATCATCATACGCGTAGGGTCTAATTTTGCTGTATCAGTTAACCATCTATGGTGTCTGTCTTGGTATTTTTGTAATTGCGAAGTAATGACTGTGTAAACTCTACCTCAGGCTGTAAATTGCATTTTGTTCTCATCATGTCTTATGTGACCAAACGAATTGTTTGTTTATGAAGTGGAGCACTATGTCAGTGGTTCTGCAATTATGTGAACTCGTCTGTGCACACTTCGTTATGCAAGAATGTCATTTCTCTCTAACAGTAAACGTGTAAATAAATTCGGTTTATATTCAACGCTGCACTGCAGATTGTTACGTTTTTACTATATAGCTTGCCCTATCACTGTCTAGAATGCTGACGGTTTGTTTTAGGTTGTTGAATCAGTCGACCACTTTCACACAGATTGTTGAGTGTAACGACGTGATTTCGTCCGAGATTACCGGAGTCTTATCGAGTAGTGAGATTTGTGAAATCAGCTTTCCGAGAGCACGTGGGGTACATAAGTACCTATATCGATATGAGGATCTACCGGCACAAAGTTGTCCATTGACATGGAGGCCGCTTTGCACTCGGGAGCCGTCATATAGAAATGCAGTGAGGATAACAGGAGAACAAATGGCACAGCACGGATATGAATAAATCTGCAGTCCACTTTGATGCTCGTTCAGTCTGCCCTATCCCTGCGTGAAGAAAGATGGAGAGCTGTTCACCGGACTCCTTTGAATGGGAACAATTCATTTGACAACATCAACAGAAAGACTACTTCATATCCTCTACGATTCGGGTATTCAAACATTACTGATGAGCAGTCGGGGATTTGGTTTATTTCAATTTGAACATCACCCACAATTGATCGCAGCTGTCGCATTCCCATAGACTATCCAGTCGGCCCCTTTCGAAAAGAAGCACTGGACTCGAGTTTCGTTCTCATTAGAGCTCGTCAGTAGTGCATATCATCGCATGGCGCAGTGGTAAACACGGTTGCTTCATGAACAGCATGTCCGTGGTTCAAGTCCCGGCAGCGGCGATGATGTGCACTACTGACGACTTCTAATTAGAGCGAAACTGGAGTCCAGTGCGTCTTTTCGAAAGGGGCCGACTGGAAAGTCTGTGGGAATGCGACAGCTGTGATCAATTGTGGGTGATGTTCAAATTGAAATATTCAAACATTATCCACTGATTTTTGAGATCATTAGTTTGTCATTAACGGTCACTGTATCCTCGCTAATTGTAACACCTCATTTTTGCCAAATGTTCCTCCTTACATATTCAGTGATGTCAAGATCAATCCATAACATAACGTTTTATTGGAAAATGCAACCTGAACAGTTGACCCGCACTGTCAAACTGGACATCATTCTGTTGCTTGTCTCAAGGTATATTAGTACATTGTTTATTTCCATAATGATTCTTTACCCTGAGCACATCACTTGGCATCTATCACCGATTTCGAGTAACAGTAAGATTGTTCGTGTAACTTACACTTTTACAGGGATTATAAAATTGTCATTTTGTATATTATTTGCGAAACACGCATTATGCAGGAATAGTATCCTCGTTAATGTGTGTCCACTCTCCCACTGACTGTACTGGATGCATACCCAGACTTGTCGATGTATTGCATATTTCTTTTTACAGACATTCACTTCAGACTAGATTTTCTGCGGGAAATCAGTTGGCTTCATTGGTACTCTTCATAGTAGGGCATGCAGTCAGCTTTGGAGCGAAAACACACAAACGTAAGCCCTCTTGACCTAAAACTAACAGCGAATCTGAGTGAGCAATCATTCACTTATTGACCAATTAACACAACACACATTCATCTCAGTTTGACCAATACATTTCGTATTAATAAATAGATAGTTGAATCATTGATAAGTGGTTTCGCGAATTGAAAGACTTAGAAGAGGTCCAACTGCGAAACATCTGTGCTATGACTGAACTGCAGTGAACGGCAAAAGCAGCATGCCCAGACACGGGGAGTGAACTGTCAGGTGGTCTGGGTAATCTTACCAGGAGGGCAGAAGTATCCCATTTACTTGCAGTTGAAAAACCATCGTTGGGATGTTGTAGGCTGAAATTAGTTTGAACAGTGATTGTTGAACATGAATTATACACATAAATAGGGGTAATATACGAGGAAAAGTCATGCCGCACAGGAGTTAGCTTTTTCCCCACAGTTTTCTGATGACTCACGGCCGTCGGCAAAAAGAAAGCCATTATGTGATAGAATTACCACGGGAAAAACCTTAGATTCCACTCAGCATTCCACTAATTTGTAAACCGCGTTTGTCAACTAATGCAATCCTCCACTATCCATTGCGCTAGAAAATATGCTGTTAACTGTGTTCACTTTGAGTCGATGACACATGGTAGTGCCCAGCCCTAAGTGGCCCGTTGGCCGCTGAGATATTAGGCAGAAGTCAAGCCCTACCGAAGGAGGTACGCGTAGGTGGACCACATTGAGGTGGCGTAGTGAGCCGAAGAGACGATAGACCCACTGTTGGTGGGCCCAGCTCAGTTACCGATCGACCCCGGAGTGTCAACCTTAAACAAAATCGGAAATTCTAACCAAAAGGCTTGACAAAAAACAGGCCTCCTAATCGAGCCGGGTTAGCGAACGGCTTCAGTTCATCACTGTAACCACGGCCAAACTAGCTGGCACAACAGAGTACGCACATTTCAGGGCAATCGGCCTGACACTCCGGGGTCGATCGGTAACTGAGCTGGGCCCACCAACAGTGGGTCTATCGTCTCTTCGGCTCACTACGCCACCTCAATGTGGTCCACCTACGCGTACCTCCTTCGGTAGGGCTTGACTTCTGCCTAATATCTCAGCGGCCAACGAGCCACTTAGGGCTGGGCACTACCCTGTGTCATCGACTCAAAGTGAACACAGTTAACAGCATATTTTCTAACGAAATGGTTAGTGGAGGATTGCATTAATCGACAAACGCGGTCTACAAATTAGTGGAATGCTGAGTGGAATCTAAGGTTTTTCCTGTGGTAATGTTATGTGGTGGTAATCTCCTCGATTCATGGCTTATCCAAACCCTGACACAACAGATGGTCTAACAGAGGGCCAATCCAAACGTGGCATTAAAGATACTACATCAGGATTGGACAAACAGTCTAAATGCTACGATTTCCGTTATTTGCTAATTTCTGTTCCGTATTGCACCAATTAATTTACAATTTGTGACTGTATGTGTCACTATGATCAGCTTCACGGGTAGAAACTGCTTACTGCAAGCAGTACGAGGTCTTCTCTGTATTACTTGCGTGGAAGGTTTCAATACGAATACGGTTTCCAGAGCTTCTCGAAGTCCCTAATTCCGAGTATTGCGTGTTATCACATCGTGGCGTTTTTTGACGGCGGCCATGAGCCGTTAGAAAACTTTGTGGGAAGAAGCTAACCATTGCATGACATCCTCCTGCATTCTGGCCTCAGTATCCACTCGTGTGCTGGTATTTCCATTCCATCGTGCTGGTTCTGTAAATATATAAAACGATGCTCTACTGGAGGAAAACTGGTGCGTTCCAGCGGGCGGTCATTCGGAGTTGTTCGAACTGATCTGGTTCCTTGCCTAGGCATATCCGGGCACCTACCAAACAGCTGAACTTGGGAAATCCTACAAAACATGGTTGCATAATGTTACAACCCTGGAAGGTGACTTCTTTCAATCCGTTATTTGAAGAATCATGGCTCATTTGCGACTTCTTCATGGAACACATACCACACTGGCACTTTGATGTTAGATAGTGTACCATTATTTCAAGTGGAAAAACGTAATGTACACAATTCAGGCTGCGCAGCCTATTTGTCCTTACCGATCGCCACCTCCGTGAAAATAAAAGCCAGGTTAATGCGTCCAAACAATACCCGAAAGGTAGTGATTGGTTAATCTTTCTGGATAGACACCAACCAGTGTAAGCAGTTCTTCAACCGACATTCACATCCTTTAATTGTCTCATGATGAAACTTAAAGGGCTTGTTTCATTATGATTTTTTTGAGCGATGCCGGCACGATGAGTTCTGACAGCATCGTCCCTTAAGAGCGTAGTGAGGATGAGCGATCGTAATATACTACTCACACGACTACTATTCAGTAGTAGGAACGGAGCATATATTTTGACATCGAAAAATGCAGGAAGAGACATCGGAGTGCAGCATCGCTCAAAATGGTCCTTGCTAAATCTGGCGTCTGTAGCAACGGAGACGGTCCAGGCCGAGTACTGTATGCAAGTAAGTGGTGTTGTTTGTGGTCCTGTTTAAACGCTTAACTCTTGTGTTGCTTTGTTGAATAAACAACCCTTATGCCATCCGCGTTCTTGGCTCACAACAAGAGGCAGTGCCTCCTCCAACGATGTTACCTTATGAAGTTTCTGTGTGGTGTTGTCAGTTTACTTCTCAATCTATTCATTTTGCATCACTTACGAGTATTAAACCTCTTTTATGTTGAACTTGTAAATATACGAGCTTCCTACATGATGGTCAATGATTTGAGGTTAATCGTCTGATGCGCGCCGATCGTCACACCTAAGTAGCATGCCAGGACTGAGTAGACATTGTTGATAGTCATTTGGTGACACATTTGATGACAACCAAATATCCGGTTTATGGTAAATGGTTTTGGTTAGTATAAAGTGAACGTCACACAGTTATCCGCAGCCGTCGAACTGACGTCGTGTTATCAGCCGGTCTCCTTCGAAAAAGCACTGTATCCATGTTCCGTTCTCGTTAGAGCTCATCAGTGGCTCATATGCTCTACCAGTTACGAATAATTAAAATACAGCTGAACAAGTTTTATGAGTTCTATGGTTCCAAAATGAATAACAGTCTTAACCGTGAAGGCGTTGATTAGAGCTAACAGCACGGTTACTGGGTCCCCTCCAGGGGCGATCAGGCAATCTGTACAACCAAGGTCGGTATTTTGTATTACTCAACTCTGAGCACTTGAATACAGTAGACTAGGATAACTATCCCATTAATCTTGTAAGTATGTGTAGACACGGGTAAGCAACTACTGAGGTGTGTGATCAGTGAATACTGGAACAATCATGTCGTTAAACTATGTGGTAAGTTTGCCGGAAATATTCCTCTCGGTCCATTGTTCGATCTACTACAGTATACTAATAATTTCACACCCGGCTTTTACACATCTTATAATGGGGGAATTTTTAAAAATCCTGTGTAGAAGTTGGCAACAACTTCTGTCCATGAGTTCACTCAAAATATTTGAGTTAGGCTCACCATTTGAAATATCCTCCGTTTATCGGATATGCACTTTCTGGTAGTTAAGCCACCAGCAAACATAAAAGTCGCTGGCGGGTTCCTACAGTGCATGACCTTGGATGTAAACTTTTGCTAGAAGTTGCAGTAAGTGAAGAACATGTTTTAGTATCCGTTTCGCTCAGAATTTGTCTATCGGACAATGAGCGTCACTTAGACTTAGGCTTGTCACGTGTGGGCCGCGTGAGAGGGTGAGACGACGGCTACAGCTGTCAGTAGTCCTTGTATTTTGTGGTGGCAGACAAGTGAAGTGATTGCAATCTTATACAGGTGAGTTAAAATGTTTTACGTCAGCCTTAGACACTGATCAGTGTTGACAACGCAAAATCTTCATCTACTAAGTACACATAGAGATGAAACCGGGTGTTGCATTCTGAATGATCGTCATATAGAGTGAATACAAATTCGAACTCCCCATGTCTATACAAACTAGCAATCTGATGTAGACTGTGCTCATACGCGTTATCGAAATGTGGGCTACATACACATGTTTCCGAGACCTGGGAGTCAGGATGTAATGAACAACTGCTTTCCGCAATTCTTTGTCGAGTCAATGCAGTTACAAGTTGCCTAATATACACCTGTAAATATTTGGTTAACCATGGGTGTCGAAATCAAAAACGTTCCACCATTTGAGGCTGGACCAGTGCAGAGTGATGTGAATTAAACAGACGTATCAGGTCACTGAACTTCGATCAATGACGTGAGTCTGTGTTTGACAACGGGGTTACTATCGTAGGCTTGGCAGTCGTAAGCTGTGGACGATTTTCTTTTGGCATCACAGAACCAACTGAAGCATATAGCCGAATATTGATCTAATCGACTGATGTGATGAAGCGTTTTAAACAATACGAAAAGAACTCCTAAGATCAACTTAGTGATTGTGAGATGGCCATACTACTGATTGTTGTGTTACTTCCATTGCTTGGTTGAACGGCATTTTTAATCTGTCTAGACAGACACCTCGTCAGACGGTCTACCTATCCCGCTACATAATATTAGGAATGTGAGTTCGTAAGAACGATCGGTTATGTACATCTAGTTTGTCTCTCGGAATCACGTTCAACAATATTCATTGGCGAACCCACTTCATACCCCAACCATTAACTGATGGAAAAGCAAAAGCGGTGATTGATCGATTTGACTGCTGTCTCATTTTAGGATGGAACGTGTAAAACTAATGACTTATTGTTAGCAATGAGGATACGTTGATGGCTCCTTCTAGTAATCTTTGTATGCTTCATTATGAGTACATCACAAGTGGAATATCTTTTCTTTTTCTAACTGAGATCTATGGTAGACGAACGATGTACTCAATCTTCGTGTTTTAAGTTTGAACGAACAAACAATACATATTAACTCATCGATAAAAACTCCACATGAGATTAGTTGAACTGAGTGGATATCATTCTAGCCTTACCTGTGTAACGTGGTATTTCTTAGCTATTTCTATTCGAGAGTGAATTGAAAAAGTTGATAGAGTTTTTGTTAACTTCCACGGTTTTATGCAAAGCAACATCATAACATCGGGCATCCTGTTGAAAAGGATCAAATAGCGCGGAGGAAGCATTGTTGGTATAGATAAACAAGCACTGAACATTACTGATGATTAGTCGAGGATATAGTTAATTTCAAGTTAAACATCACCCACAACTGATCACAGCTGTCGCATCCCCATAGACTTTCCAGTCGGCCCCTTTCGAATAGAAGCACTAGACTCGAGTTTCGCTCTCATTAGAGCTCGTCAGTAGTGCATATCCTCTCCACTGCCGGGACTTGAACTACCGACACGCTGTTCATGAGGCAATCGTGTTTACCACTGCGCCATTGACCTCACGTTAGGTACGACCGAATTATCGTATATGAACACTCAACCACTTTCGCTTGTGAGTAATGATCAGGTTGCCCGATCGTCTCGAAATGGAGACACAGTAACTGTCCTGTTAACTCCAATCGATAGTTCCACGAGCAGGACTACCTAAACATGTCGAATTCTCTGACCTCATTAAGCCTGCTAGGCAAAAGTTTAGATTACTGATGAGTAGTCAGGGATTTGGTTAATTTAAAGTTGAACACGGTTACCTCACTAAAGCGTTGCCGGAGTTCTAATCTAGGCCGTGACAAGGATATGCACTACTGACCAGCTGCTCTAGTGAGGGCGAACCTCGAGTCTAACGTTTCTTTTCGTAAAGAGTTTACTGGAAAGTCTATGTGAACACGACAGCTGTGATCATTTGTGAGATATGTTTAGCTTATATAAGACCAAAATCCCCTACTATTCATCAGTAGTCAATTGCATTAATCACCCCGTTACCTGTGACACTTTTGGGACTGATATCTGAGAAGATGGGTGATTTTGCCCATAACGCAAGAGGGTCCCGGTTCGAATCCCACTCAAACTGTCTTTACCTGGTGTATCCAGACAAAGACGAAACCGGTCATAGAGTGCTCTCTTGATGGTGAACATCATGAATTGCCTTACCTACACTTTTATACTTTTGTGACCGTAACCGGTGCAATCGGGCATTCCGAGGTGGACTACGTCCGTTTGTGTTAACAGGGTGCGAACCTATTCGGTGTCGAAATCGTCAGGTCACAAACAGTCCTTATAAGTCGGACTGCCGATCACCTGGATTATACTACGAAAGATTGCCGGTTCGAATCTCGTTCAAACCGACTGAGTTCAAGAGTGATAAAACCGGTTACAGTGTCCTACCGATTTATGACCTTAAAAATATTACATGTGTACATTTCTAATTATGTTTGGAGCGAAAACATTAGTTTGTCCGATCATCGAATGTGAACGGTGACCCAATATCTTATTTTACAGAAATGTTTGGTTTGAACCCTAGATACGTCAGCATTGTTTGGCATTGCACTTACCTGAGGGTGCATACTTTTAACAGGGTTCTTATCCAATAGGGTGATTTCCCACTAAAAGTGACCACGTCAGCTAACTTAGGCGTATCTTACTTTCTTGTATGATTAGACTGTTACTGCAGAAAGTGGGGAAATTTAATATTTGTCTTTGATTCAACCACTATTTTACAGGTGTGCGGAATGTAATCCGACGGGTGCGCTCCGTAAATGGGCTACGCCTGCTTTTCTGGATCAAGTTTGGCATAGTGATGTACATTGCATGTTTCATTGATGATAGAGTAAAAGGGCACCAGCAAGGCGGAGTTGGGCGTGTCGAGGAATTCTGACGTGAGTCTGCAGTTTGAGTGTATTATACAAAAAAGGGTAAACCCACTGCTGAAACCATAAAAACTGTCAACTTTTTTTCGAAAGGGGCCGACTGGAAAGTCTATGGGAATGCGACAGCTGCGATCAATTGTGGGTGATGTTCACTTTATACATATTTATATATATTGTTTTCTGATGACTACTCTGAGGATTTTTAACCAACTGTCTTCTACTCGAGAAACTTTAATGCGTAGATGATAACGGCCGATATCTGAGAGAAAAATAACTGTGGCAGGCGCACAAGGTTGTTGTAACCTTTAAATTCCATAGACCAATAATTAACGGAAGCAAACCATTTTGAACAGCCTCTATTACTTTAGAGTTAATCCATATCGGTTGGGCTGTGTCGCGGTCAGAATCACGTGAATAAAGAATGACGGACAGAATGGTGATCAGGTCAATATCTATTGTACCTGAATCGACTGGCTGAAACATTATAATGTTTCTTTAAATAGATGGATTACTACTTAAACGATCGATCTATCCGACTGAATTCTTATTAATGTTGTTGAAGACATAACGAAATGTTTCGCATGTTTTTCTCAAACCTCAGCGTGGTTCAGAAGAATAAATAACGCGTCGGAACAAACTAGTCGCACTACACTCCAATATGCAGTATTCACCAGATGGTCGAACAAACACATCAACATTAAACCGAGAACGAACGATGAAACAGGCACAGCTTGATGCTAAAGTTCTCTAGATGAATAAACGCAGGTGGAGCTTTGCGATATTTTTCGATTCAGACATGCGTTCAGTGCTGTTTGAATAGAAGACACTCATCCAGTGGGAGCCTTATTCTACTTAGCTAACAGATATTACGGTAAGACATCCTCAGTGCACGAACGTTAGAGTGTAAACATGTGTTCGCGGTGTAAGCTCTTTCATTCTGATCGAGAAAATGGTCTCGTAAACGTCGACCACCGTATAGTGATCAGATAAGCTTCCTACTGTTTCATTACTTCGCATTAAGATAGTACAAATTAAACGCTGAATTATGTGAATGATGAAATTATCTAAACGAAATAGAAACTGGAAGCATGAAACTTACGGGGTCAACACTTGCTGGCTGTGGATGTGAAAAGTAGGGCAGCGACTTGTGTGCAACCGGTCCAAGAACGTATTCACTTGACAAACAATTGTCGATACAGTGTTACGAGTTTGACGTTCGCAGTCGTGGTACGAAATCTGGTAAAACAAACAAGGCTTGGGTTCGGATCTCAGTTGAGTAGGAATTCGCAGAAGGTCGCCACCCCATGGTGCGTGCAGCTGGTGTCCCTTCGATGCGAAGTCTAACGGCCGGATGCGCAGCCCAAAAGTCGGATAAGTAGGACTGGCGATCATGATTCGGCGTTGACCGTATGTCAGTGGGTTGTAACCCGCGTTCGTCTAGGAAGGTACGGACTAATCAAAAATGTTCCACCTCGCTCATCGGATTCACCCAAACGATTATGAATAACGATAACAAAAGAATGACATTGTCTAAAACGTGAATAGCATACTCGAAATAGCTGGAAGCTCTAGTACCCGGAACACAGCTGAAATACATTAATTTAACGACTGTCTGGTACGTCAGGTCTTACTACGTTGTTACGTTAGTTGTCGTTCTCTTTGAACAGACGGAACCCAGTGATTTGTGAGTTCATCCCGACACCGTGGTTATGGAGCTTGTTGGGGTTGACCCTGACATCATGTTAACATTCAACTGCAATATTTCCGTCTCTACTCTCTGCCCACTTCCCTAGCGAGATCCGGTTAATTTGGACAACTCTACACCAGAGAAGTCCCACGGGAACATAGTAAATCAATCCCTATTTTTATATAAAATAGATTAGTCTTCATCTTACTCCTACGGGGCTACTCGTCTTCATTCTTTTCGCGCGTACCAACTACCTTCATCTCCTTTCCTTGGAAGGTAATCGTATCACCCTTCCAATGCCTCCGTTCGATGAGATTAACCGTCAAGCCGTCGATCACTTGCACGAAGTGTTGCGAGCCAAAAACGCGGATGGCACAAGGATTATTTATTCGAGAAAACAACACATGGGTTAAGCGCTTAAACAAGACCACTCATTTGTATGCGGTACTCGGCCCAGACCGCCTCCATTGCCATAGACGCCAGATTTAGCAAGGACCATTTTGGGCAATGTTGCACTTCGATGTTTCTTCCTGTATTTTTCGATGTCAAAATATATGCTCCGGTCCTCCTACTGAATAGTAGTCGTGTGAGTAGTATATTACGATCGCTCATCCTCACCACAGAAGTTATTTGGCTTTTTTAAGTTGCACGTTGTGACACACCTTTTCCACTTTAGTCTGTTGCGTGTTACAATGTCAATTTAAGATGCTCCAAGGAGTTCCTCGGGCTGTCATCACTCTGCTACCCACATGACTTATTCGAGAACTTTAGATAGATCCTGCCCAACTCATCCGGCCCTGTGGAAAAGGACGACTACCGAAGCGCATGCCAACTTGTGCGGATGGCTCATATATCCACAGACAGACAACCGGTTTGCCACAGGTGCTGGTCGTTTGCGTTCTACGTCGTACGTACATACCTGCGCGCTCAGTACTCACCGCATACGTGTTAGCCCGTGCACCAGTCAGCCCAGCAACAGGTCACAGACATGCTAACCTTGTTTACTCTTTGCGCCAAGTCGACCTGTCCTCCCACACCGTAAGAGTTAACCAATCTCTGTGTCTATCAGCCTACCCGGTCCACGTTAGCCGTGCGACCCCGCTCGCTGTTGAAACTTGGGACGTCTGAACTTAAAATCGAGACAGGTGAAAGAGACGTCGAGACATCTTAAACTGGAAATTGTGCTTGGGCCTAGCTGCATCTGATTACATGACGTGGACATATCAAATCTGGACTGAAGCGCCGATCATATGAAGCTCATTCGAGCATGACATCCCCAGACCACTGGGGGTGTGGCGGGGCCACAACAGTTCGGACCAAGTGATGATGCCTGACCAGTCATTAAAGTGACTTACGTCTACTTGACCAACTAATGTTGGGCCAGTGCATTAGTCTGAAGGCGCTATGATAACCTGTCGCGAGTATTTTTTCTTACTGTTGTGTATGGTTCTTCTTCTATAAAAATTATGTAGACAGAAACCAGCATAGGAATTTTCAAGTACATTTTGTTTGTTGCGAAAGGTGAATATCGTCTATTTATCATTGGTGGAGATACTGCTAAAAGGTGAGCTAGTTGCGAGGACTTAAGCTACTGTGTAGAATTGAATCTAGCCCGGGTCGTACTCGGTGTCCATAGGTTTATTATGAGCGCACCAATGTATATTGTTGCCACGTCATGTCAGGGGCTACAGACTGTGACAATGCCTGCATTAGACTGGGCAGTGTGGAGACAGCTAGACAGAAGCGCTGGTATCTCGCCCCAGTAACAAGCGTGCGCTTATGAAGCTGAACAGGTTGTCATAGTATCTACCCGTGCATGGGTGTGTTGGTCAGCTACCAGGGTGAAACTTGGATACTTTCCAACTTTCAGCTTGGGATATCTCGCGTTTCATGTGCAGCACACGTCCACTTTTGCGGGCTGGTTTTGCTTGTGTATTGCAGACCTCGCCACAGGTGACATGCACAAACAAGACGCACGGCGGGGTCAGACACGAGCGTTAAATAACCGTGTCTGGGTTCTTTGACTGGAAACGCTGATTGTGGACACCCACAAATCGACCTAGCCGAACGAGTCTCGTCTGTAGACTTTGTGTTCTTTCACAGTTAGATCTTTTCCGTAATCGGTGGTGGAAAGCCTTACCTGCAAGTATGAATGCAACATCAGGTGAACCTGTGCCGGAACGAACAGATACAGTTGTTAATCGAGAGAACGAGACTGCTTGTAGAGTAGACGTTTTTGTTAGAAAACCACGTAACGAGACAATAATCATAAATCCTTCTACGGCAGAATTAATAGTGAGGCAACTTGTTTGTTTTCAAGAAACAATATTTTTGTATGGTTTTTCAACGTATAAAGTATTAATCTGAAATTTAAGGATTACATTTCAGCCTGTTGTATTTGAGAAGGTCAACTTTACCATGTTTCCTGTTTAGCTCAACTCCGCTTATCACACAATGCAGCACTCAGATTGGAGTTAGTTGAACGTACAGGCTTGTGAACTGTAAGTTTTCATATCTTATGTACATGTGTTAATTGAAAAATAATAACTTTCAGTTTTCCACTTAGCCCCTTGGAATACAACTTTCAAACCGAAAATGTATCAGCTCAGTAACCTTCAGATAACA